>WBZZ01003720.1:10000-12500 GCA_019918135.1 Paulinella micropora | reverse complement strand
TCTATCTATCTATCTATCTATCTATCTATCTATCTATCTATCTATCTATCTATCTGTCTATCTGTCTATCCATCTATCCATCTATCTATCCATCTATCCATCTATCCATCTATCCATCTCGCCTGGTACTAGGGAGATTTGGTATCGCCTGTATCAGTCCCTTCCGTGCAAACATCACGGCTTAGCTGGGCATCGGGTTAATACTTTACCCACAGACTTCCTTGGTTGACGAAATCAGAAGCTCCTTTTTTCTGATATTAGTCGATATCTCATCAGTTGATCTCATCACTTACTCCACGGAGTGAACCAAGGCCACTTGAGGTGTCACTGACCCTCCCTTGGGCTTGGTTTTTTGAAATGGGTGCCATCTGTCGACAGACAGAGAATTAGGGGATGGTGTGGGTGTGCTGGGCCCGTGGTGGGGTGCCTTATGTGTGCCTAGCCATACGCCTATGAGTCACATGCCGAAATAGCGACGGGAAGCACAATCCTGTTCCCTCAGGGTGCCCTTTCTCGCTTGTTGAGCCCGGAATAAAACCCACAGTGCTCTGTCGGTTTATACTAGACTGTCGAACAGTCTCGAAACTCCATCTGCTTACTGGGTCCTCTGTAATGGAGGTGGGAGCTCGTTCTGCAAGGGGCGCTTATGGAACGAGCCCTGGCCCCGCCTGGTACTAGGGAGCTTTGGTATCGCCTGTATCAGTCCCTTCCGTGCAAACATCACGGATTAGCTGGGCATCGGGTTAATACTTTACCCACAGACTCTCTTGGTTGACGAAATTAGAAGCTCCTTTTTTCTGACATTAGTCGATATCTCATCCATCTATCTATCTATCTATCTATCTATCTATCTATCTATCTATCTATCTATCTATCTATCTATCTATCTATCTATCTTCTATCTATCCATCCATCTATCTATCTATCTATCTATCTATCTATCTATCTATCTATCTATCTATCTATCTACCTACCTACCTACCTATCTACCTATCGGCTTGAGCCTTCCATGGCCCCGAATCAAGACGGTGTGCTATGCCATGCTATATCGCGAAATCGCGCTCATCACCATTAATCATTGTGTTTTCCCTTCTCCTCCTCCTCCTCCTCCTCCTCCTCTCGCCTCCTGTTTTAACCCCCCCCCCCCCCCCCCCCTCACACACACACACACACACACACACAAACTCCCCCCCCTCTCCTCCAGCCACCGTCAGCCGGGAAAATGTGGCAGGTTTTCCGGAAAATAATATGAATCACCGCAGATACCGAGAATTTTTCGCCTTACTTGTCATGCGTCAGGAGGGAAAATGTGCCAGGTTTTCCGGAAAATAATTGGACCACCGCAAATAACGAGGAATTTTTGCCGCCTTACTTGTGATACCCACATAGGCACTGTCTGAGGCCGGAGGATACTCACACACAGCAATCCGCCAGGTCATCTATCTATCTATCTACCTATCTATCTATCTATCTATCTATCTATCTATCTATCTATCTATCTATCTATCTATCTATCTATCTATCTGTCTGTCTGTCTGTCTATCTATCTATCTATCTATCTATCTATCTACCTACCTACCTACCTACCTACCTACCTACCTACCTACCTATCTATCTATCTATCTATCTATCTATCTATCTATCTACCTACCTACCTACCTATCTATCTATCTATCTGTCTATCCATCTATCCATCCATCCACCCGTCCATCCACCCATCCATCCACCCATCCATCTATCCACCCATCCATCCACCTATCCCTTGACCAGGCCATCAAGCGGCAGACAGCCAGTCTACGTCAGTTACAGAGTGCATACTTATTGAACGAGCGCTGGCACTGCACAAGTCATCAGCCATTCCCCAAACCCGCTCAGGCCCAGCCAGCCACAGCAGCGACGGTCCATCTCCATCGATCTATCTATCGATCTATCTATCTACTTACCTATCTACCTATCTACCTATCTATCTATCTATCTATCTATCTATCTATCTATCTATCTATCCATAAAAACATACATACATACATACATACATGCATGCATACATACATACATACATACATTACCCCAAACTCGCTCTGTCCCAGACAGCCACAGCAGCGACGGTCCATCTCCATCCATCTATCTATCGATCTATCTATCTATCTATCTATCTATCTATCTATCTATCTATCTATCTATCCATTAAAAAATACATACATACATACATACATACATTACCCCAAACTCGCTCAGTCCCAGCCAGCCACAGCAGCCACGGTCCATCTATCTATCTATCTATCTATCTATCTATCTATCTATCTATCTATCTATCTATCTATCTATCTATCTATCTATCTATCTATCTACCTACCTACCTACCTATCTATCTCTATCTATCTATCTATCTATCTATCTATCTACCTATTACCTACCTATCTATCTATCTGTCTATTTATCTATCTATCTATATATCTATCTATCTATCTATCTATCTATCTATCTATCTATCTATCTATCT
>WBZZ01003719.1:127500-134677 GCA_019918135.1 Paulinella micropora | reverse complement strand
CCACTCTTCTCCTTCGTATACTTCCGCCAAAGAGGGATTGTCTTTTTTTTTCTGTTTGGCCATTTTATATTTCCTGTTATATAATATGGATAAAGAAAAAAGTAAAGACGAACAACAACTTGAAGAATTGGAAAAACTCGGCAAAGAGATAGACAACATCCGCATTAATCAAAACTTGGTAAATAAGTATCCTGCTGTATTTAGACAGCCAAAGAATATCTTATATCGCCTGCCACTGACGGATAAGCAACGAGAGACGATTTACAACAATATAGTAAAAGAAAAGGCTGGTTAATATATGTTATCAATATTATTGTTTGTATTACCATTTGTGCTAAGTCGCACGGCTTGCGATTTCTACATTTTAAATAGAGACTACAACAACAAAAAAGAAAACTGCATCTACTGCATACAATCTGGATTAAATGTTAATTTTACCTGTGTGTATATCAACAATGGCAACAATGACTGCCGTTCATTTATGGATACAATCCCCCTGATATGTGCTGGAGATAATAAATGGTACAAAACTGCATTATATGAGTGCTCACTTCTTTGAAGCATTCGGGCTAGGAAGCACTATACCCACCAAAAGTGTGAGTATTCCGACATAGACATTCGCAGTTTCGCAGGGGAGGTTTTTTTCGCTTAATTTCACTAAACATAAGATCATTATTCCAATGATTATAGTCATTTGAAAGAGATATTTAATCAATCTGCTATCAGTCTTCTTATTAGTCATACAACTCCTTTCGTTGTACTGCCTATGATTATTGGTTTGCCTGATGCTGTTGTTATTTTGTCGCTCGCCGTTAAAGTTGTTGTAGTCATACCAGCAGTTGCCGTTAATGTAGTTCCAGTTATTGTTCCGCCATTTGTTATGTTGTTTGAATTCATATCCAAAGCACCATAAAACCGCATACCACCAGCATTGTTAAAACGGACAATGTCTGACGAAGCACTTTTATTATCCAAAAGTTTTGAAATATAAAGCACCGCCCCTTTTACATCAGCCGCTACATTCGTAAATACATAACCTCGTTGGTTCGTGGTTCCGCTTGTAGCAGTATTTAGAGTAAATAAGAAATACTGATAATCTCCTGATGTCTGTGAAAAGAATATATCTCCTCCATTTTGGTTTAATATCCTCGCCCCATTATATGTTATATTTTCACCATTAGTGATAGTTTGATTATTAAAATCAGCATTGTTCGTTAAAGTTAGATATTTTATCGTAGTGCTCGCCCCGTTGAATGTTTTACTTCCTGTTATGGTTTGGTCTGTTGATAGTTTTACATTTTGCCCGTCCAATGTGTCCGCATACCCTTTTGTCGCTCCGTCCGTCGCTAATGTCGGAGTTCCATGGTTGGCTATTTTGCTACTATTACAATCTAGCCCCGAAGCATTTACCCAACCGACTATCGTCCCATCAATAATAAAACTTATTTTTTTCGCAGAAATTTCAAAGTTGTAATATGTCGCAGTTTTCATATCCAAACTAGCAATTGACCCGATATTACTGGTAGAATTGAAAACGATAAATGTGCCCTTTGTTGTTGAATTGATTGAATTTCCCGTTATTTCAACACCACTGCTATATGTCTTAATTCCTGCTATGGTTTGGTTTCCTGTTAGTTTCACATTTTGCCCGTCTAATGTATCCACATAACTTTTGTTTGCTCCGTCCGTTGTTGCTGATGGTGTGGCTAAGTTTGTTATTTTGTTGTTATTCAAAGATAGTGTAGTGCCAGTTGCGGTTATAATTAAAGTATTACCCGAATATAACTCTACATACGAACCCGTTATTTGTATCGGATACCAAGTCGCGGTTGCTATTTTTTGTGCCACAATCTCTCCTATATTTGTCGCCGTATCAAAGGCAATACCGATACCATCAAAAGCGGTTGGAGCAGTAGCACCCCGCACTTCTATTGTTGAAGTAAATTTTTTATTCCCTGCTATGGTTTGGTCTCCTGTTAGTTTAACGACAGAAGTATCAAGAGTAGAAACATCAACACCATCAACAAGATTAACATTTGTTATACTTTGACTTTTCATATCAATCCCCGCACTAGCATTTATTATGTTGCTGAATGTTTTGGTTCCTGCTATGGTTTGGTCTCCTGTTAGTTTAACGACTGCGGTATCAAGGGTGGATACATCAATACCATCAACCAGATTTACATTTGTTATGCTTTGCCCTCCCATATTTAATCCCGCATTTGCCGTTATTAATCCACTCGCCGTTATTGCTTTCGCGGTTAATAAACCTGCTGTGTCAATTTCCAGAGCGGTATCCCATGGAACAACATCCCCAATGATGCTCCCAATACCATACAAAAATCTAAATTTATCATTAACTTTCGCGATCGCAAAACTTGAAGTCGCATAACTAGATTCCCATCCGTTAGAGTCCATATAAGCATCAAAGGCCATACCCACACTACCATGTCCTAAATTGACTAACGAAAAGGTAGGATAAATGTCTTCTGATGTAATTGCTTGCATGTGCGCACCACCAGTTCGGTCGCCATAATTACCATACAATTCCAATCCACCAGTCGCACCTATTCCTTTTGTTGATCTACCTACGATTATCGGTTTCCCATACCATGTTGATATTTTATCCACGAAATCCTTATTCCCCGTTATTGTTTGGTTTCCTGTTAGTTTAACCACCGAAGTATCAAGAACAGAAACATCAACACCATCAACAAGATTGACATTTGTTATGTTTTGCCCTCCCATATTTAATGTTCCCGTCATATTGAAAGCACCATCTAATCTCAGATAAGGTGAT
The DNA here is from genome assembly GCA_019918135.1 of Paulinella micropora. Lineage (NCBI taxonomy): Eukaryota > Cercozoa > Imbricatea > Euglyphida > Paulinellidae > Paulinella > Paulinella micropora. The sequence continues at coordinate 131,877 of WBZZ01003719.1, read as the reverse complement.
GTTGTATTTCTCCATTGCCCTGTGCTGTAAATAAGCAATTGATTGCTGTTGGGTGTGCCTGTTATGACTACATCCGTTAATTTATCCAATTCAAAATCGCTTATATAACTTGAAGTCAATGTAGCAAATGAAGTATTGCCGAGCCCGTCCGTTTTTAATATTTGATTAGCCGTGCCGTCCGCTAATGGCAAATCGTATTCGTTATTAATTGACACATAACCAGTATCAGATATCAACAAAGAAGAGTTATTATTTTTTGACGATATTGTTATGTCGTCTGCCCTTGCTTGTATTGAGTTTGCTTCAATATGGTCGCCATATAATACACCATCAACTTCTAAATCCTCGTCTATTATCACAGAGCCGTAATAGTGATATGCCCACGGATTTCCTAAATGGTTCATATTTAAATTCTATTATTTTATAATAAATCTTATAATATAAGATAGATATATATTTAGTCTTAAAAAATGAATATATTTGGCCGTTCGCAAGAGCAACAATCTATTGACACAAAAACAATCGCGGTCGTGGCTACCCCGACATTAACAAGAAACATTCAAAATGCTTATGTTGGTCTTGACCTTAGGTCATGGATGACGAGTTCCACATTTACCACTCTATGCACGGGCGGATATGGTAGCAAAACAATATCAAGTTTAGGATATGGCTATTTCATTAATGTATCATTTCGTGGTTCATTGAATTTACCCGCTCCGACTGGCATTGCCACTTTTCAATTTTGGTTTCATATCACAGATGGCACGAATACATATGATTATTACACCGAAGTGCTAAATTATACAACCGCCATTGATTATAAGTCTTTTGATTGTGTGTGGCTAATCCAAAGATACGGAGTTCAAATGAATTTGATATGGCAGATGACTTGTCCAAACCCGTCTGACACCACTAATAACAGAACAATAAGAATTGTAAATAATACAACCAATGATGCTCTGGTAACGTATGCGGCGGATGCTCCAATAACATTGGAAGTATATTACAAAACGGCATCTGCGGATTATGTCTCTTTTAAACCATCATATTTTAATATTGATGTGATGAGAGACATAGCACTAACTGCCTCTTACACATGAAACCTGTCATACATATCTTTTAGTGTCGTGAGTTTGCCCTCGTGTTGAGATAAAACATCGCGGAAAAATGTCTTATAATCTAACTTACCATATTTAAGAGTGGGGCGTTGCTCTGGCGGTATATGTCCGTATCTACTCTCGTGCCGTTTCTTCATATCCTCCTGCATTATGGTGCGGTCATCCACTTTCATATACAAGAAATTAAACGGGTCTTTGGATACTTTCAAATGTGCCGTTATTATTTCATAGCAACTATACCCGCCCTCGGGCGGATTCCGCTTTGCTTTAATCGGTGTTTTCTTCTCTTCTTTTGCTTCCGTTTCTTTTTTTGCCAGTTCTTCCCCCACGTTGGCCTTAATTTCCGTAATGCCTGTTTCTACTAAATCCGCAGTTTTGAATGGAGTGCTTTCCTCCTCTGCCATACTGCTAACTATGTTTTCCAGTGTAGTGGCCGATGGCATTTCTACTTTTACACTGTCGCTAGTATGTTGATCAACATTTGGTTTGTATTGTTCATAAAATGATACAATGTCGGGTTTCGTCCATTTAATGGTCGGTTTCTTAACATTGCTATCAATCTCCCATTTGGCGATCTCGTCAAGGTAGAATTGCTTTGTGCTCATACTATATAATGGATAGAAAAAAATACCAGAAGGTATTATTGTTTATTCATCGTCGTCGTCCTGTGTGCTAAATCGCCATTCTTGGTCTCCGTAAATAGTTCGCCATGTGTTCTGGCATTCTTCCAGAGAGGGTAATTGTATAAATCTTGGTCTCCTTCCGCCTATGGTTTTCTTTGTTTCCCTTGCATCGGGGATCAGTTTTTTCATTTGCATCCAGAAACTAGTTCGTGAGGTATGGGGATCGTTAATATTTGATTTGTATATGTCATACATTACTTCTTTTGAAACTTCTTCGCCAAATTGTATTTCTGGCATTCCGCTTGAAATATGGCCATCGTTTAAACAATCCAACCACCACTTTCTTATTTTAGATAATGTTTTTGCTTTTTGTTGTCGTAGTCCGCCTGTTAATATCGTCTCGCGATCATTAAAAGTGCTAAGGTCTCGTTCGGCAAGAAACTTCGCCAGTCGCTGTCGGTCAATTGCACGGATATCCGCAATCACTTTTCTTTTTTCGTTTTCTTTCATTAGTGCCAATTCGTCCGATACTTCCAATACCAGCCATCGTTGCTCCGTCGTTCCTGCGGGGACAACCCATTCTTCGTTAGAAGCAAGCACCAAGAAGAAGATATTTTCTAATGTGAGATTTGGTAAATATTTTTGTTTGAGAGTGAGTGTATTTTCGGATACCATTTTCTTAATAGTGCCCGCTCGTTCTTTATCACCACCCCACACCATTTCGTCCATATATACGACTATAGCCCGTGCTAGTTGTGCATTGAAGTCGCCTAACACTTCTTTCACATCGGAGGGCTGAAAGTAATATTCGCCACCAATAATATCTTTGAATATTTCAAGGATAATTCCCTTACCTGCTCGTTCTGTGCTGGTTAGCACCAAAGATAAATGTAATTTCTCCCACGGCTTTTGGTAAATGTGTGCAAACATATCCAAAACCTTTTTATAGACATTTTGGTCTCCACCGCACCATCTGTTTAGAATATGTTGAAAGAATGGCTCGTTTTTCTCTTCTTCTGGAGTAAATGATTTTACATCGTGCAATGTGTCGGCGGGGACGGCAAATCCTTTGAATAAGTTGTAAATCCCTTTTTTATTGTCATCAAAGTATGCCTTGGGGTCAAAGATAATATCATTTACCTCTCGTCGTTTCGGGTGAGTATTCCACATTTTGTATAAATCAACAACATTCAATGTGGCGGGGTTTTTGCCTAGTGCTATCCAGTCTTCCTTTGAAAGATTAGTCTTTATTCTTTTGTTTTTGAAGAAGGCCTCCATTGCAGTTTCTGTTTTATAACGAAACACCATTTTATCCCTAGCATCAATGTATTCTTCAATTATGGTTGGCTTTGCCAAGTTAGCAAAACAATATGATTTGTTCATCCATGCCAAAGCGGTTTCTAGAAAATCTTTGAATTTTTCAATCGTCTTACACTCACTGCCAAGTCGCCGTAAGTCATCAATAGTGTTGATATCGTGAGCAATTGCGGGAGTAAATTCATGAATTTGCACACCTTTACCTTCACAACCCGTATCATGGCAGTAGAAATAAAGCCCGTCTCGTTTCCACACAACATAGCAGTTGTCGCTTTGGTTCTCCTCGCCATTTATGATACATTTTCTCACTCCTTTCGTTTTTAAAACAAACATTCGTTGCTTTTGCTCTTTTATATCCACATTAGCCACTTTGCTGAGTATGATTTGTTCAACTTCGGCAATAGTTATGTGCTGGTATCGTCGCAGAGAAGTGTATTCGGGCAGTTTAACACTATAATATGAGGTTTCGTCGGGTCGCATGATTAAGTAATCATCAATATCCACATCTTGCAATAGTTTCAATGTATTGGTTTTTGGTGTATAAGAGTATGGAAGCAACACACGACTGCTCCCGTCTTTGTGAGAGTAAATGGTGCGAAATGCTCGGTTCTTGTTATACACGGAGATATCCAGAATGGTTCGCAGTTCAATTTTTTTATCCTGTCGTTCAAAGGTAAAGCAGAGGTCAGTGTAATTTTTTTCAATAATGGTTTCAACGAATTTCCAAAATTCTTTTTGTGTGTCGCAGTTGGCAAATACGAAGCCGTTGTCATATGAAAAGTGACACGACATCTTATCACCCTTGCAAGCATCCAAGTATTTGGCCTTTTTCGGGTTGTATTTCATACCAAGTAGTTGAAATACATTTTCCATTAAATCGTTCCATCGTTCATACATCTTCTCTCGCGAGATACTCAAGTTATCGCCGTCCAAATCGGCAAACATTCGCTGTGGCTTACCATCCATCAACACTTCGTAAAATTGTTTTTGTTCTTCGGGGGTTTTTTCAATCAATTCAATAAAGTCTTCTTGGTTTGGTAAAGTAGTAAATTGTTTGTTGCCCCATTTGATAAGGATTTCGGCCGTTTTGCCCTCCAGTGCTTCTTCCTGTTTCCAGTGCCAGTTGCCATTGTCCAACATAGGGGCGGTCATTTTATATCAGTGGAGATATAAAAATGTTGTGTGTGTCCTTTATGATTATATCATAAAGGATATATTTCTTTATATCAAAATTAAATATTGTTGGCCAAACAAAAATTAATTAATTAATTGGATTATCACTACCAAAAATGATCGAAATAAAAAAGAGGTTTTTGTTT
>WBZZ01003719.1:100000-122500 GCA_019918135.1 Paulinella micropora | reverse complement strand
AATCAGAAGCTCCTTTTTTCTGACATTAGTCGATATCTCATCAGTTGATCTCATCACTTACTCCACGGAGTGAACCAAGGCCACTTGAGGTGTTACTGACCCTCCCTTGGGCTTGGTTTTTTGAAATGGGTGCCATCTGTCGCCAGACAGAGAATTAGGGGATGGTGTGGGTGTGCTGGGCCCGTTGTGGGGTGCCTTATGTGTGCCTAGCCATACGCCTATAAGTCACATGCCGAAATAGCGACGGGAAGCACAATCCTGTTCCCTCAGGGTGCCCTTTCTCGCTTGTTGAGCCCGGAATAAAACCCACAGTGCTCTGTCGGTTTATACTAGACTGTCGACAGTCTCGAAACTCCATCTGCTTACTGGGTCCTCTGTATTGGTGGTGGGAGCTCGTTCTGCAAGGGGTGCTTATGGAACGAGCCCTGGCCCCGCCTGGTACTAGGGAGCTTTGGTATCGCCTGTATCAGTCCCTTCCGTGCAAACATCACGGCTTAGCTGGGCATCGGGTTAATACTTTACCCACAGACTTCCTTGGTTGACGAAATCAGAAGCTCCTTTTTTCTGACATTAGTCGATATCTCATCTATTTATGTGTCCATCTATCTATCAGATGTCAGTCCCACGGAGGCTGTTATATCTATCTATCTATCTATCTATCTATCTATCTATCTATCTATCTATCTATCTATCTATCTATCTATCCAATCTAACTATCTATCTATCTATCTATCTATCCATCTATCTATCTATTTATGTATCTATCTATCTGTCCATCTATCTATCAGATGTGAGTCCCTCGGAGGCTGTTACAACAATCCTATTGATTGTGATTATCATAACGCTTGCACCGCTGACACATGCACACCCAAGTTTTTTTTTTTTTTTTTTTTTTTTTTTTTTTTTTTTTTTTTTTTTTTGATTTTTTTGCTTTTTTTTTTTTTTGCTTTTTTTTTTTTCCTCAAAAAACAAAATCTTTTACTGTTGACAAATGCTCTCTCAAGTTGTGTTTGTGCGTTTTGTTCGTACATATGTAATGTAATGTAATGTAATGTAATCTGGTAGTGTAATGTAATGTAATGTAATGTAAGGTAAGGTAAGGTAAGGTAATCATGTAATATAATGTAATATAATGTTATGTTATGTTATGATATGTAATGTAATACGTAATGTAATGTAATCTAATATAATCTAATGTAATCTAATGTAATCTAATGTAATCTAATCTAATGTAATGTAATGTAATGTAATGTAATGTTATGATATGATATGATATGATATGATGCAATGTAATTTATTGTAATGTAATGTAATGCAATGTGATGCGATATGGTGTGATGTTCTGTGGTTGTGTTCTGTTATGTTAAGATATGTAATGTAATGTAATGTAATGTAATGTATTGTAATGTAATGTAATGTAATAATGTAATGTAATGTGATGTAATGTGATGTGATGTGATGTGATGTGATATGATGTGATGTTATGTTATGTTATGTTATGTTATGTTATGTTATGCTATGTTATGTTGTATTATGTATGTATGTATGCATATGTATGTATATGTATGTATGTATATGTATGTATGTATATGTATGTATGTATATGTATGTTTATGTATATGTATGTATATGTATGTATGTATATGTATGTATGTATATGTATGTATGTATATGTATGTAATGTATGTAATGCATGTATGTATGTATGTATGTATGTATGTATTTTTTTGCATGTATGTTTTTTCTGTATGTATGCATGTATGTATGTATGTATGTTATATGTATGTATGTATATGTATGTATGTAATGTATGTAATGTATGTAATGCATGTATGTATGTATGTATGTCTGTATGTAATGTATGTATGTATTTTTTTGCATGTATGTTTTTTCTGTATGTATGTATGTATGTATGTATGTATGTATGTATTTATGTCTGTCTTTCTGTCTGTCTGTATGTATGTATGTATGTATGTATATATATATATATATATATATATATATATATATATATATATATATATATATGTGGTGTGTAAATGTATGTATGTAGCTTTGCTGTTTGTATCAAAACATCAGCGACAAATGTGAAAACCACGTGTATGTATGTATATATATGTGTGTGTATCTATGTATGTAGATTGGCTGTGTACATCAAGACATCAGTGACAAATGTGAAAACCATAACGACTATGTATGTATGTATGTATGTATATGTGTGTGTATGTATGTATGTAGCTTTGCTGCGTGAATCAAGACATGAGCGACAAATGTGAAAACCACGTATGTATGTATGTATATATATCTGTGTGTATATCTATGTATGTAGATTGGCTGTGTAAATCAAGACATCAGTGACAAAGGTGAAGATCACAATGATTGCACTCAGGATTTGTGTGACCCGGTATCTATCTATCTATCTCTATCTATCTATCTATCTATCTATCTATCTCTCTCTCTTTCTCTCTTTCTCTCTCTCTCTCTCCCTCCCCCCCCCCCCCCCCCCCCTCTCTCTCTCTCCCTCTCTCTCTCTCTCTCTCTCTCTCTCTCTCTCTCTCTATATATATATATATATATATATATATATATATATATATATATATATGTATTCGCGACTTGTCCCACCGCAAAGTATTAAACAAGCCTTAAAATATAAAAAACCAACATTTGACATATAGAAAACATACATAGAAAACAAAAAAAAACATACCTTTGTTTTACAAAAACGGCACATGAAGCACACTAAGAGAGATTTTGACAAAATAACGACAAAAACACCATTTTATTCCATAAAATTGTATATATACTACGTATATATGGTTTTTGTCGTTATTTTGTCAAAATCTCTCTTAGTGTGCTTCATGTGCCGTTTTTGTAAAATTTTTTCCATGTTTTGGAGGCGAAGTTTTCAATCGGTTTATTACCCGCGATGAATAGGAGAGCGTATTCTGCTGTTTTTGTAAATCAAGGGTACTTATGGAAATAAGGATCCGCCAACTCACAAGGACTTAAACAATAGGTGTAGGGGGCTTATTTCGTTAAAATGTCTTCATTTAAACTAGCGGGGGATGTACTCCCCTGTTCTCAAATGTAACATTACCCCCTCGGCCAAATGGTATTATGGACAATAAAGGGGGGGGGGGGGAGGGTCGGCCAACTTCTCTGAAAACAGGGGACTAAAACAGGGGACTTCCACAAGGACATAGTTAAACTCAGTCAAATGGGGTTAAATCCTCTTTTATATACCCTTTTTATAATAATAATGTTAATAAAATAATAAAGGAAGTAAGGATGGGGCGTGTGGTAATATGGGCGGAGTTAGAATTACAATAAAATACCGCTTCTAGGGTGTCCTTAAAATTATAGGGGACTTAAAAAAAAAAGGACTTTAAGGACGGGGCAAAAAGAAGCAGTTGAAGGCGATTGGTGCTCTGAGACATATCGCGGGGCAAACAATACGGGAAGCGTCGGCGACGCGGAATTGAAGGAGGAGAGTTAATTTGAAATTTAAAGGTATGTAATGTAATATATCAGACCACGACAATGTCGGATATTATAGCGAGATTGCCGTATGATTTACAAGAATACATAAAAGCATTTTTGCTTAATAGCGATTTACTAACAGACGATTACGAATTATGCGACAACTGCGGGCTTACTTTATCATTTGTAGAAAGTCCAATAATTCACGCTGAGAATATGGAGTGGTATTTTAATTACTATTGTTTTTGCTCTAGAGAATGTGCTAGTGAATATTTTGAGTTAGAAAAAAATAGACTTGTCTAATATATACCAGCCGATGTGGAGCGAAGACGACAAGAAGTTTGTTAGGCAGTTAAGAGTTGCTACAACTGAAAGTAAAATTTATGAGGTCGTGTCCAACTTCTACGATAGCGAATTAAAACCAAGTATAGCCTTTCATAATGCTATTATATCTTTATTTAGCACGACTACTAGCGATGAAGAAGTGCTTGAAGCATTAAAAGTAATATATCCAAAATATGCTATCGTGTATCCTAATTTGAATAGTAGAAGACAAAGACTTTCTGAGGTGAGAAAAAAAGCGATAGGGCCTTACCAAAGTGAAAAAGTATATGAAATGAGCAAACTAGATAAATACTTTAATCTAAATGAAGACGAGCGGATTGATATCGTTGAGGGATATAAGAAAGATGTCAAAGCCAAAAATGAACAAAAAATACAGATTGATGTCCGTGATGTAATGGCTAAAATGAATGATATGATATTAAGTAATGACCCTTATCTTAAACTGCTTGCTTTGATGATAGCAATTGGAGCAAGGCCTGTGGAAATATTTGACAAAAACACATATGAATTAATACCAGATAAACCGAGTTGGTTGCGAGTGAATAACCTAGCAAAAAAGAGAGAATGACAAAAAAAGAATTGGACTGAGAGGCCTGTCGTCCTTTTTACTCCCCAGTTTGTAATAGAACAAGTAAATTCAATACGAAATCATTTCAAAAAGAAAAAAGCAGTTATTATTAACAGCGAAGGGGTGCTTGATAAACAAAAGAACAATGAACTAAATAAAAGGATTATCAAAATCTTTCCTTGGCTATCGGAATACACACAGAAGAGCAGTATGTTGCGAAAACTATATGCTAGTTTGTCGTATAGCAATTTCGCCAATCCGAAATTAGAGAATTTTAACACGTGGGTAAGCAATGTATTCGGGCACGGCGATATGCTCACTTCATTTAGTTATAGTTGGGTTAATGTGGCCGACCCTGAAGAAATTAAGGCAGAAGGTATTAAAACAGAATTAGAGGAGTTGAGACGCAAAATAGATTTATATTTAAATTTAAATAATACGAATGAAATTAAAAGCAATCTCCAACATGTTGGAGATAACAACGCGGAAGAATGTAGTTATATACCATTAGGTAAAAGCGCTAGTAGAGAGGATAAGTATAAATTGCTTGAGCAAATTTACAATGATAACCCGAATATTACAAATACTAAACTGCGAAAATTAAGCGGAATTGGAGCCGTTATTGTCAATACGTTTATTAAAGAGAAGAGGGGCGAAGCGACGAAGAGCGAAGCAAAAAAAGAAGAGGAAACAAAAGCACCATTAAGAAGAAGTGCTAGAATTAAAAAGAAGGCTAATACTTAACCACGATCAATGGGGGCTCTCCATATTTTATTCTAAGATTAGACTCTCGCCTGTAGCATTTAATGGAGCAGATTGTGAAAAACTCAATACTATCCACACCATAGAAATTGCCTGCTATAATCGGGGGGTGCGATCGGAATGTGCGAGACAAGCCACATATATTGCAAAATTCTTCTGTATATTTCGGCAGGGGCATTTCTGCATAAACAAATGTTCTTATGTGGCCAACGATATCCGCGGGCAATTCGCGTATTATTATTGACATGATTTATATAAAATATAAAAACCTTTTTATATTATGATATATAATAAAAATGAATTTGTTTGGTCAAAGCACGAATACGACATCATCATCATCTACATCGTCATCATCTTCTTTATCAATAGATAATATTAAAGATGCATTACCAACAACTGCCTTCGGAGAATTGAGAACGGCCACTTTATCGCCAGTATTACAAAAAATGTCTTCACTTATGGCATTAATACTCGTTTCTTTGACAAAACAGAAACAAACGGCGGGGTGGTATCAACTGCTAATTCAATGGCGGTTTTGACCACATCGGCCTCAGGTAATTCAACCGCACAGATTACGACTATAGAGAGAGCAAAATATAGAAGTGGCATGGGCTTGGTTGCTAGATTTTCCGCATTGTTCCCAACATCTACCGCCGCGACTACTTTCAATTGCGGCATTGGCATAGGCACACCAGCAGACAATTTACGTTTTAGACAATCAAACTCGGGAATGTCAGTTGTGAGAACGGCGGGAAGCGTAGAAAATGTGGTTAGTCAGTATGCATGGAATGTTGATAAATGTGATAATACGGGAAACTTCCCCACGATTGATTTTACTAAATTGAATGTGTTTGAAATAGTCGTCCAATATCTGGGTAGCGGTCAAATTACATTTAAAATTGAAAACCCGCGAACTGGACGAATGGAAGTAATTCATGCGATTAAATACGCGAGCACTGCTACTACTCCATCATTGGATCAGGCGGCGTTTGCTATTTACGCGAAGGCGTATTCGTCAAGCCTTCAATCCGTTGTAATGAAAACAGCGAGTATGTTTTTGGCAGTTGAGGGGACTATTGACCGCACTATTGCTATAACCAATTCGTATGACAATGTCAAAACTATAGGAGCCACTGAAAATGCCATATTTACTATTAGAAACCGCGCCACATTCAACAGCAAAACGAATTTTTACATAATTTACTTTGAGAATTTATGTATTAGCAATTCGGATACTAAAACATGTATTGTGAGAATTATTCTTAATACCACATTAGGAGGCACACCAGCATACAGCAATTACGATACAAACACATCATTGGCAGAGGTTGATACGGCGGGGACAACAAGAACGGGTGGAAGTGTGATATTTACATATGTGTTGTCTGCTGGTTTGTCCATATACATTGATTTGTCTCAATATAATATCTAGATAGGAACAAGCAAAACATTTACCATATCCGCACAATTAACGAGCGCTGGAACGGCGAGCATTTACGCTTCATTGAACTGGATTGAAGACCAAATTTAAACAAAAAAAAAATACACACTTTCAAAAATACAGGCTTTCAAACTTTTTTTCTATCTCTACTGCTAGATTGTGAATATTTGTTTTTTTGTCATTTCCTCAACAATTGGTGCATGGTATTTCCTTAAATACCGATAAAACTGATCCATATTAGTCCCGCACGGGATTATATCTTTTTTTTGTTTCAAACGGCACTCGTTGACAGCCGTTATCAACTTAAACAATTTATCTATATTGTCCAAAAATATCATATATAATAAGATAAATTATAGTCCAAATGTAAATAAACCGATAGGATTAAGCATGATACACCTTGAGAAGAATACTAACTTCAAAATTGACAGGACATTCAAGCACTTCACCGCCCGCATTTCTAATTACAATATCAATAGACCTTAAACTTTTCGTCGTATTAAATGGCACATAATCGGCGACATCATTAGAACTCTCAAAGTAGCACTGGACTCCATATGGTTTATCTAGATTACATTTACCGACCACGGAGAAATTACCATTTGCTTCAACTAAACCAGACTGATTCCAAGCACGGCTATGGACATAAACGGCCGTTTCACCGATTAGATTGACTATAGACTGCATCGTGGCACTCGCCGCCGCCGAGATATCGGCAGTTAGTCCTATCTTATCGCTAATCGTGCTATTATCGTAATCAAAAGCATACGTATCACCAGTGAAAGCGAAATTCAATTTATTAACGGAGTTCAAAGTTATAACTACGGAGTTAGGGGTAATTGCTGAATTAATCGCAGTTTGAAGAGCGGTAATAAATGTATCAATGGTGTATTGATTTGCTGTTACGATTGCCGTTTTTGTAGCCGATCCAGTTGTTTTAATCAATGTGAGAGTGTTGGCATAACTCGGTATGTTTGGGAAAACATTTGGAATAGAGATACTTTTAACGACATAAGCACTGATTATATCAATATTACGGCCAGTTGCTGGTAAATCAACGACGAAACGGCCATTGTGAGTAGAAGCGGATTTGGATTCTGTTTTATCGCTTGAGGAGACGCGAAGGAGGAAATTTTTGCGGGTGCGCTTTTCGTCTTCTAAGTTAGAGATCGTAATTGACATTGCTATATATAGCAAAAAATATTATTCTAATTAAATTAAATTTATAGGCCAAATACGAATAGACCAATTGGAAGTGCCTCCATGTTTCTTTTGTGAGTTTTGGTTTTTCTATGTTTAGAAATACTATCCTTTCTTGAAAAATCACCACATTCACATTGCACTCTAACAGACCCTCTTTCTCGTGATAATTGGTTTAGATATTCCTTGTTTTTTTCACGATATAATCTATCTCTTTCTGCTATTTTGGCTTTATTATCGGTTCTATATTCTTTAGCGATTTGTTGAAAATATTCAATGTGCTTCTCGCGATAGTCTTTTTTCTTTTTGGCCAGATGTTCTTTGTTTCATTCGTTATATTCTCGTTTGTGTTGCTTTACATATTCAGCATTGTCTTTATGCCATTCATTCACACTCCTGTCAGATATTCTTTTATTTACACATTTGTGTTCTCTTATATATTCGCCTTCTCTTTTATTAAGTTGATCGGAAGTCTCGCATGGGTAGTGTTCCAAAAGTTCAATATAAGCGTCTTCGTGTTTGATTATTTCAAAACTGGAAGTATATTTATATTTTTTTTCGTCCTTTTCCCAGAGTTTAAAATTATGGCGATGATCCGACATACGAGCAGACAATTCCTGTGTGGTGCTTCCTATGTAAATTTCATCTGTTTGGTGAGACCTAATAGCATAGATTTTCCCATTTTGACAATTTCCAACCCGTGGCATATTGTATTATGTTGTATATTGCGATATGTCTATATGGTTATTTTTATCTTTTTTGTTTAAACTACACATACTAAGAGAGATTTTAAATAAATAAGGCTTACATTTAATCATTGTTTCACGACACATCTACTGGGGTAGATAGACGCAACTTTGACGTATTTCAACCAAGCGGTGATGGCACGATTTTCGTTATAATCGGCCGCATAACGAATAGTAACTTCAGCAGTTCGCGAGTTATTAACCGCAAGACCAGATGCTCCAATGTGTGGAGATTGGTTGAGTGTCTGGATAATAGTAGCAAATCCTGAGTTAGATGTAAGTCCCGTTTTATCCCCAGTAGAATAATACTTACGAAAGTTTTCAAGAGAAACAGATGAAGACATGTAAGCATCGCGAATACCCATAGTCGCTTGAAGATTGTTAATATACAATTCCGCACATCCTCGTTGAACGGCAGCCAGAGTATCGGTGCTTCCTCCAAGTTCCATCTTCTGCTGTGGAGCATACCAATCACCAATACGACACTGATACTGCTTATAAGGCATTTGAGCAGTTCCAAGGTTATCAATATTAGCATTGTCAGCGAGCACATTTTGAGTTACGATATACAAGCACTGAGCGCGAGCAACGGCCTTATTTATTTGAAGATTAAAATCATCAGATGTGGCAGGATTTGCCTTTTGATTGTAATATGTTTCATAAGTGTATGGGAGCCCATCCTTACTTCCCATCTGCTCCATAACATTTCTCTGGACAGCAGGAGCAAGAGAGAATGTCTCCAACATAACTACTGGATTTGATATGGTGAAGGTCAAAGCGGAACCATTAAAACCAGCAGGAATAGAAGAAGTTTTCCCATCACCACTTCCAATAATAGTCAATGCTTCCTGAGGTGGGGCGAATGTCAAGCGAAGCCTCATACCACTAACCAAAGAGGGAGGAATGAGAGTTTCTTCATTAAACACTCCCAAAAAGTAATGAAGAGGAATACAAACTTTCAAGTATTGGCCAGTCGCAACACTACCAGCAGTGGGGACATTGACAGCAAAATCAAGAACTGACTCATCAGAAGCATTAACATTAACACTGACTGATTCTCGTTGTCCCGCCATCTGTGCCTGCCGACGATAATCAAAAGGATAATACCACGGGAGAATATTTCGCACCATCTTGTTCAAATCTTCAATTCGTTCAAGTTCGCTACCATCCTTGCTTTCCAACAAAAATCTTTCAAAAATAGCAGTTGCTGGAGTGTTCTGGAAACCAATAGCACAGGCAACATTATCTTTTCCATCAGTGGCTACCAATCCATCTGCTTTAATATCAAATGTTAAATAACAATTCTTTCCATAGACAAAATCAGTGCTTGCCTGTAATGTAAAAATCATTTCAGTCCCCGACGCACTGGTATAAGTTTGCTGGTCGGCAAAGTTCTTCTTAAAGATACTCCCCTGCTCAGTGAGTGCTAGATTTGCTGGCAACTCATATCTGAGGTTGTTGAGGGTCATCAACTCCTCAGTATTTTTAGAATCCTTTCCTTCCATTTTTTTGTGTGCGCTTGTGAGGTGGTGCTACTATACTAAAAAAATAATAATAGAAATTAAAAATAATTATTTATTCACCTGAAACGGATTGTTTAATAATATCAACTGAATTCTGTATATTGTCAAGTCTCGCATCTTGTGGTGAAGTCAATTGAAACTCTCTTGCCTCAGCATTTTGAACCGCTTTCTTCAAGTAAGCCAAACTGCTAACAGCGGTGTCCAAATTAACAACATCCCCATTTTCTTTGCTATCAGAAATGTCTGTTAATGTGTTTTGAATGGTGCTCTTCTCATGTGAGACAAGGTCGCCAAATTCGGTTAATGGTTGATTAACTAATGGAGCACCATGACTACTCCATAATTCAAACTGATTTAGTTGAAAACCATCACTCGCGGGTCGGTTTCCTTCGTTGAGTTTGTTAATAAAGCCAATCGGCAAACGAGTTGAAGCACTCAGGTTTTTTATCATTATAAAAATGCGAATATATAAATATCCGCATAATATATTATTTTATCAATTACCATTAATTATTGTTTTCATAATTTGTAAATTTTTGTGTGTAATTCTTTCTTCTTTCATTTTCTTTAAATCCGCTATGGCTTGATTTACATCAACGTCGGCAACCTCCTTAGTTGGTGGCGGAGTTTCCTTAGAATCATCTTCTATTGCTTCTATCTTGCTTGCTGGTGTTGTGGTAGTTTGTTTCGGCGCAGCAACAGGAGTGGGATTAACAGATTTGGGTAAGGATTGTTCAACCCTAGGTGCTGGAGACATTTCAACAGGTTTGGCATTTGGTTCGGGAGTTGAATTATTTGCCGATGCTATGTCTGGCGCCTTTCTTTTCAATGCTTCGTCTGGCACTTGGTCTGGTTGCCCGCTGGCAATAGGTTGTTCATTTTTATTACTTACTTTGCTTACTTTTGGCTTTAATTGACACTTAATCTTACCACTCTTAATATCCGCTTCTATCTTTCTTACTGCTAAGTATTCGGGCGTTCCCTTACGAATGGTTACGAATTTTCCTTGTGCGTTTTGTTTATGCCAAAGTGCGATTGCCTGATGATAGCAAGTTTTGTATAATTTAGTTGATTCCGTCATGACATATATTATGGCGAAAAAAAACATTTAATTTTATTTTTTACAGGTTTGTCATATCTCTATCCTTATTTAATCGCAATATAGTAGAGAAATTCTTTCTAAACTGGGTTGTTCTATCACTAGCAGTATTATTAATTGCTAGAAACGAATAAGGTTCTGCCGTAGCATATTTAACCATATTGTAAAATTCTTTTTTGGTGAGAAAAGGACTTTCATATTCATCTGCCAGTCTGTCAAGTTCGCTTCTCCTTACTCCATTAAAAATAATCATCCAATGACAATTAATTTTTATTCTTCGCAGGAGTTGTGTATAACTCTGCGTTGCCACCCAGACTGACACCTTAGCATGTGTTGAAGCGAAAAACAACTCAGTAAGCACTTCTGATTTGAGAAAAGTTTTACTCTGCGCGATATCATCCAACAACAATAGTATTTTTGGTGCCTTCTTAAACCCTTTAGTTTTAATCAGTTCTTTTTGTTTGGTTAATATTTCTCTCATTAACTCAGGCTTATCCTCTTTGATTATGTCTTCTTTTTTTAACTTGAGAGTGTCCTCCAAAATCGGGCATGGACTTAAGCAAAATACGACTATTCTATCATAAAAACCTTTCAACATATTCTTTTTGGCGAGTAGATTACAAATCATAACTGATTTACCACCGCCAGTGCTCGCACATATAACCATAGTTCCCATTGCTGGCAATATTCCTTCTTTTTGAATAGGGAGCAATTCAACGCTATCTCTTTGTGTTTTAATTGGTTGTATTTCCAAGTCATTGTGAAATTTGGGCGGTTTTTTGCTATCTAACTCTGTTATTACTGGCCTGTCAATAGTAAATTCCTCGTGTGCTTTTTCTATATTGGTTTTCTCCAGATTTTGCTTCAAAAGTGTTTTTCGTGGCAACTTGTTTGCTATTAATCCTTTATGTATAGACCTCGGCATGTTTCACTATATTATGGGTTTTGAAAATAGTTTGGATTGTATCTATAATTATCATATTCGGCACCAAAGGGTTGGGGTGGTGAAGCGTAATTATAGAAATAAGGAGAGTAAGGACTACCAAAAGCATAATTACTTGGAGGATTGACGAGCGGTTTAAAATCTTTTCTTTCTGGGTGAGTTTGAACTTGTCGCGGGATTTCCGCTGAGAAGTTTCGTGTTAGTTTGCGCTTCATTTTTGGTAATTCTCGTGTCTCTCTCATTCGTTGTTGAATAACTGCTCTATTGTATCTATTAAGCATAAAATTGTTGTTTGTGTTGCTATAAAGTGTGTTGTCTAGTAATTCAAAATCATGCTTAGTTGCTAGCACGCGATCGCGTCTTAGTTCGTTGCCTTTAATAAGTGGGTTTGTTTGTGAAGTGCCGATACCTCCATTTTGGTCGCTTGGCATTAGAAAACGAATAAGTGCTAACATATCTTCTCTTTCATCGGCGGGAGTTTTACCCATAAGTTTATCAACCAATTGGTCAATGCTTCTCATGCTATCAACCATGGCTTGATTTGGTGTTGTTGCTGGGTCTGGGTCTTCTTTTATATCAGTCTGTGGCGGTTGAACAGGTTCTTCAACAAATCCGCCTGTTCTTGGCACTAGTGGCACTGGCAATGGTGCGGGTGTTGCTTGCGGTGGTGCTGGTGTTGCTTGCGGTGGCATAGTTTGCGGTGCTGGTGGCATAGTTTGCGGTGGTGCGGGTGTTGCTTGCGGTGGATTAGTTTTTTCAACTTGACTATCCTTCAATTCTAAATCCTCCAATTGCTTCATTTGGTCTGGAGTTAATTTACCCCGCATTTCTTCGTAAATTCTCTTATCCAAAATATCATCCGCATCTGCTACGTCTGATATACTAGCACCTTGATTTAGTGCCTGTTTAATGGCCTCTTCCCATCCAACTTTTGGATCGTCATAATTAGAAAGTTTAATTTTCTTTCCAGTTTTCTCTTTCAACGATTTAACAAATCCCTTTAAGTACCTCTTTTGGGCACCTTTATCATCAAGTATAGTCAAGTTATTGCCCAGTCCGATTAAATCAAAATTGGGTGCTACTACCATATTGTCTGAGTATGCGATCGGGACTTCAACACTAAGATTTATATCTTTTTCTATACTTGGTGGAATATCTTTTGTATTTATTTTTTCTATAAAATTATTAATTTTAGTTTCATTCGCTGGTGCGATAAGAGAATATCCTTTCACACCATCCGCTTTTTCTTGCGATTTAACCATTTTGTTAAAACCATCAACGAGTTCCGCATATTGTTTATTAAATGTAGCGGGATTTACCACTTTATTTACTTTAAATGTTGCATCCTTGTCAAAACTGCCCACATTTTTCATAATACCAATCATAGACATTAATGTTTTATCTACATCGCCTATAAATCCATTATACTTCGCATCTGGAGGAGTGGTTTTGATAGTTTTCCAAAACTTCATCGCATCCCAAAAAGATACTCCGCCACGTGCCCTCCCCTGTGCTTCTAAGGCCATTCTGGATATATCCGCTTTTGAAAACCTTGAGTTGTAATTGTCAAAAATACTCTTGGCAACTTCGGCCGTAGCCAATCCATTACTCGTTAGATAATCACTCATATTGGTAATTCTTTCAAAGTATCGTTTATCGGCAAAGTCTTGGACATTCTTGTCGCCTGACGCATACAATAAATCATGTTCAAAAGCAACTAAATCCAAAGCATCTGCTGGGAGAATGTAAGGAAACTTACCGCGAGTTCTATCTTCTAATTGGAGACGGCTTTCCACTCGTGTGCCCCCGCCATCATAATTACTTCCCTCGGTATGAATTCGTTCTTCTTCCAACTTAATGAGAGCATCTGGTTGAGCAGACCATGTTCTATATATTTCTCCAAGTGCTTTTCCAAGACCGAGAACCGTCATAGTCTCTACGCCTGTTTTAAATGCGCCCCACGCATTTAAAGACATTATTCCAGTGGCTAATCTGCTCGCATATTCTCTTAATACATAATCACCTATTCTTTGCTGTCCGCTCGCGATTAAACGAGGATTAGGAGGAGGCAAACCCTCTGGCACTTCATTTCTTGCTAGTGCCAGCAAAAAGGTATTGAGAGCATCTGCTCTTCTTCTTCCAAGTAATCCAACATTCATTACACGTAGTTGTGGATTGTTGGCAATTAATCTCAATATCTGTCCCCATGCTATCCTTCTCACACCATATCGCCCAACACCTGTAGCAAGGTTAAGTAATCTATTAAGTCTGGGGCTCATAATTATCTCCTGAATACTTCTAATAATAGCATTAACAAATCTTTCTACACTTCGGGGGTCATTACCTATTCGTGGCACAAGCATCTTGTGTTCGTCGCCTACCTGTGCTTCTATTAAAGCATCATCTGGGTGTTTTCTCTCCCACTCTTCTCGGTTTTCTTTCCATTCTTTGTAATCTTGCTCCGCTTGCTTTCTATCCTCTCTTCGTATTGGACGAGTTTTGTCTTTGTTGCCTTTGTTTTTCATATATGCTAAACCCCTATCAGTTAATTGTTTTAGTTCTTCTTCTCTGTATCCTTGTTTTACCAATTGTTCTATATCTCGCTTCATTTGCTGGATATTGTCTTCTATGTGCATTATATCATATTTATCGGTAGCCATTGCCAATTTTCGCATTTCAATCATTTGTTCGTTCATAGGGGCAGTTCCGTGTTTTCTTTCAAATTCTTTCATATCAACACCATCGTCTTGAAGGTGTGCTTTCAGTTCATCGTAATTCATGTTTACATAAATTGCTTGTTTATTGTCCAATGCACTAATCCTGTCTTTTAAATCTTCCATAGTATTCCCCCTCTTTGTTGAAGCATCCAATAATCTATCCATTCTAAGCATCTCATAGGCCTGATTACGGATACCTTCACGAATTCCTTCAGCCCATGCAGTGTCGTCTCCTTCATTCAACAAAAACTTATGTTCCCGTTTAATTTTGCCATAGTATGCGAAAATGGTTTTTCGTGTGGCATTTTTTATATCCGCTATTATATATCATGGAAAATAAAAAAGAAAAAAGCAAAGACGAGCAACAACTTGAAGAGTTGGAACGGCTAGGGAAGGAAATTGACCAAATCCGCATCACTCAGAACTTGGTGAATAGAAACCCCAACATTTTTAGAAAACCTGAAAATATCCTTTACCGCTTACCGCTATCAGATAAGCAACGAGAGGCGATTTATAATAATATAATTAAAGAAAAGGGATAATATATGGTGTTAATATTGCTTTTTGTGTTATCTCCAACTTGTTGGAGATTTGCTATGTCGCGGACTGCCTGCGACTTTTACTCACGGATAAGCGAAAAAAAGAATATAAGTTGTGTTTATTGTATCCAGAGCGGGATTGACTCAAAATTCAAATGTATTTACAAACCGATGTCAGACTGGTGTATTAGTTTTGATGAAGCAATGCCTTTAATCTGTGATGGTGATAATAGATGGTATATGACACATATATACGAATGCTCACTTCTTTGAACTAGAGGGCGATGGAAGCACTAAGGGAGATTGCCATAAAGAACCTTGAAAAAGCTACTGTAATGAAGAAACAGTATGCGAGGCAAAGAAAGATTGAGAGGGCCCGGGAACTACTAGCGGAGGAAGAGGCTAAAAATGTGAAAGAAATGAACGAAGACGAAAAGATGGACCACATGTCTAAGAAACAGTTGGCTAAGGATATGATTGATGGGCGGGACGGTGAGATAAGTGAGGAAAGCAGTGAAAGTGAAGAAGAGGTTGAGCACGACTTTGTAAATATCGTTGCCCAACGGGTTGCGGGTATAAAATTGAAGACTAAACAGAAGAAGGCGAAGAAGGTGGTAAAAAAGAAAGTGGAAGAGGAGACTGAGAGCGAGGAAAGCGAGGAAGAAGAGGAACAGCCTAAGAAGGGTAAAGGCAAGAAATCAAACACATCAGTTAATGTTTATAACCAACAACCCGAGAAACCAAAAAAAGAAAACAATGATACATCTAAAATATTTTTAAAGTTCTAATATATATATGAGCGAAATTAAGAACCTACCGTTAGATGTTCGTTTACACATTATGGACTACCTATATAATCATCGTATGTATGACTTCACTAGTTGTTATGTGTGTAGATTACAGCAATTGATGATACATTTGACCCTTATGAGTTTTGTTCTAATTATTAGAAAAAAAAGAAAGAGCAATATATAGAGATAAAGCATTAGGTGTCATTAAGTATTAATTCGTGTTCGTCTATTCTTTTTTTCGCCGTTTCAAATATGGCTTTATCTTTCTCAATATCTATAAACCGCCGTTTAGTATTAATACAAGCGATTCCAGCCGTCCCGCTTCCCATCGTAAAGTCTAACACTAAGTCGCCTTCATTTGAATATGATTTAATTAACCACTCACATAGTTCAACTGGTTTTTGTGTTGGATGTAGTGATTTGGGTGGGTTGTTGACTTTTAAGATTGAACCTGGATGTCGGTTGCCTTTGTTATCTATTATTGAACGACCTACTTTTTCGACATATACACACTCTGGAAGATGACCTCCTTTTATTTTGTATGGTTTCCCTTTTGTCTTCTGTGTGTTGTATGTTAATTTTTCTTCTTTTGGTCTGCTCGGCTCATTAAACACATAAATCATTTCGTGTTTTCTTAGTGGCATTTTATTAGCGGATAAAAAACCAGCATTCCTGCTCTTCTCCCATACTAGGTCATACCTAAACCAACTCTCATTAGATTGAATGAGTTTATAACCGAATTTAGTAGTTGTAAAGAAAACATATACACAATTTCTCTTACATACTTTTTTAAGTTCTACCCACATTCGCTTTAAGTCTATAATAGAGTCCCACTTACAAGCGGTCTGCCCATATGGTAAATCAACTAAAACTAAATTAACTTTTTCTTCTATTTTTGGTATAAGGTCAAGACAATCAGCATTGAAAAGTTTTATATCCATAGTATATATAAGATGGAGGAGAAAATAATGAAGATGAAATAAAGGAACAACAAGCACTTGAAATTCATTACCAAAAAAGATTACCGACCGATAAATGAAATACTATATGGTCGGACAAACCACTTAAACAAGTATTTGTAGATTTGGCGGATATGTCTAAACTTAAAGACAAGAAAGGAAATAAAGGTTATGCTTGGATGTTGTTTTGGATTGACACTCACAGTAGATTTTTAATAATTAAACCGCTTAAAAACAAAACGGCGAAAGAAGTTTATAGGGCTTTGAAATCAATACCATACACACCCGAATCAATTACAACCGATAGCGGAAGTGAATATAAAGGAATGGTAAAAGATTATTTCAGAGAGAATAATATTGAGCATCGGACGGTTGAAGTGGGCGACCATCGGGCTCTTGCTATCGTGGACCGTGTTATTAGAACTATAAGGCGTTGGCTTGACATTTTATTTGAAACTAACGGCAATTTTGATTGGCTGACTTATATTTACGATATGGTAGATGCTTATAATATGCGGTTTCATAGAACAATTCAAAATAGACCGATAATTGTATTTAAGGGTGTTAATAAAAATAAACAACGAATTCAGCGAGACTATTTAATAGAAGAATTTCAAAAGGGCGATAAAGTCCGTCGTGAGTTGAAAAGGACGATATTTTCAAAAGGTGGAAAGCAATACAGCAAATAGATTTTCACCGTTAAGGGAAGAAAGGGTTTTAAATTAATATTGAATTCGGATGAGTTAGTCAGTCCGAGAGAATTATTAAAAACTAAGTTTGACAAACCAGCTGACGAAGAAAAACAAATTAACGAGCAAGTTAAAGAGATAACGAAGGAAAAGAGAAGAAGAGAACTAATGAAACGAGAAGATTGATATTAGTAATATAATACAAGGTAAAAGAGAGAGAAAACAATTCTTGCTTCCTTTTTGATTTCTATTTGATTTCCTCTTGTTTGTTGATTTTTGGAGATTTTGGTCTGAAAGACACTTTTCGGGCTGGTATTTTGCTTGAAAAATACCTGCGCGAAAAGTGTAATCATCTTCTTGCCACCAGTATTTTCATTGAACATACCAGTCTATTTCTGGACCAGTATTTTCATTGAACATACCGGCCCGTCTGGAAGTGTTGGAACTGCCCTTGCGGGGGTGTCATTAGAGCTTATCGTCAATTCTTCGTACTCCCCTCACGGGTGAGACGATGGAGGCGCATGTGCAGAAATGCATCAGCCATTGACAGAGAAGCACTATTATTATTATTATTATTATTATTATTATTATTATTATTATTATTATTATTATTATTATTATTATTATTATTATTATTATTATTATTATTATTTTCATTGAACATACCGATCCGTCTGGACCAGTACTTTATTTTCATTGAACATACCGATCCGTCTGGACCAGTACTTTCATTGAACATACCGGCCCGTCTGGAAGTGTTGGAACTGCCCTTGCGGGGGTGTCATTAGAGCTTATCGTCAATTCTTCGTACTCCCCTCACCGGTGAGACGATGGAGGCGCATGTGCAGAAATGCATCAGCCATTGACAGAGAAGCACTATTATTATTATTATTATTATTATTATTATTATTATTATTATTATTATTATTATTATTATTATTATTATCATTATTATTATTATTATTATTATTATTATTATCATTATTATTATCATTATTAATTATTATTGTTATCATTATTATTTTATTACTGGCGCATGTGCAGAAATGCATCAGCCATTGACAGAGAAGCACTATTTTATTATTATTATTATTATTATTATTATTATTATTATTATTATTATTATTATTATTATTATTATTATTATTATTATTATTCACCAGACCTTACTTGAGGATACTTTATTCTGCGGCTAGCCAAAATTTCCACGTGCTTTACGGGCGAGCCGGGCCGGCCCGACAAGCCCGTAAAACATGTGAAAATTTGGCGACGCCGAAGATGTGGTTTTCTCGGTCACCTGACCACATTATGAGGTGGTGAACGAGAAAATAATTGTTTCAAGTTGATGATTTTTGTCAAGACAGCTTAGAACAAGAACTTTTGTAGGTCCGTTCTACACCCAGATATCCGGGTTCTGGGGTGTGAAAGTGGCCACCACAGGCCGTGCTTTTCAGGAAGCAAAACCCAGACAGTGGCACCAGAAGCCGGGTTCTGGGGTGTGAAAGCGGCCACCACAGGCCAGGCTTTTTCAGGAAGCAAAACGCCCAGCAGTGTGGAAGTGGCACCATGGGCCAGGCTTTTTCAGGAAGCAACCCAGAAAGTGGCCCCAGAAACCCGGAATTCTGGGTGGTGTAGAACGGGCCCTATTTAAAACATGTGGTCAGCAGTTTTGTAGCTATTAACAGATAGATAGATAGATAGATAGATAGATAGATAGATAGATAGATAGATTAATTGGTGATACTTTTTCACTTGATGTGTCGACAGTAATAAATAAATACAATACATACATCACGACATACATACATGCATACATACCTAATACATACATACCTAATACCTACCTACCTACCTACCTACCTACCTACATACATACATACATACATACATACATACTTACATACCCATCTACGCTACAATCATCGTGATCGTTGCAGATGATGGAGCTATACACGCAACCCAGTTCCTAGATAGATAGATAGATAGATAGATAGATAGATGAGATATCGACTAATGTCAGAAAAAAGGAGCTTCTGATTTCGTCAACCAAGGAAGTCTGTGGGTAAAGTATTAACCCGATGCCCAGCTAAGCCGTGATGTTTGCACGGAAGGGACTGATACAGGCGATACCAAAATCTCCCTAGTACCAGGCGGGGCCAGGGCTCGTTCCATAAGCGCCCCTTGCAGAACGAGCTCCCACCTCCATTACAGAGGGCCCAGTAAGCAAGATAGATAGATAGATAGATAGATAGATAGATAGATAGATAGATAAATGGATGGATGGATGGATGGATGGTGGATGGATAGATGGATGGATAGACGGATAGATAGATGGATGGATAGATGGATGGATAGATATGGTGGATGGATAGATATGGTGGATGGATAGATGGATGGATAGATGGATAGATAGATAGATAAATATATAGATAGATAGATAGATAGATAGATAGATAGATAGATAGATAGATAGACAGACAGATAGATAGATAGGTAGATACAGACAGACAGATAGATAGATAGATAGATAGATAGATAGATAGATAGGTTTGGTCTATCAGCTCTGCATACCCGAAGACATAGGCATCCATTCCAACCCGCCGCCAATCGGCGACTGGGTAGCGGGCTGGGAAGCAGCACTAAGCTCACCCATCTCTGGCTGGACGGGCGAGCTTAGTAGATAGATAGATAGATGAAATATCGACTAATGTCAGAAAAAAGGAGCTTCTGATTTCGTCAACCAAGGAAGTCTGTGGGTAAAGTATTAACCCGATGCCCAGCTAAGCCGTGATGTTTGCACGGAAGGGACTGATACAGGCAATACCAAAGCTCCCTAGTACCAGGCGGGGCCAGGGCTCGTTCCATAAAGCGCCCCTTGCAGAACGAGCTCCCACCTCCATTACAGAGGGCCCAGTAAGCAGATGGAGTTTCGAGACTGTCGACAGTCTAGTATAAACCGACAGAGCACTGTGGGTTTTATTCCGGGCTCAACAAGCGAGAAAGGGCACCCTGAGGGAACAGGATTGTGCTTCCCGTCGCTATTTCGGCATGTGACTTATAGGCGTATGGCTAGGCACACATAAGGCACCCCACCACGGGCCCAGCACACTCACACCATCCCCTAATTCTCTGTCTGTCGACAGATGGCACCCATTTCAAAAAATCAAGCCCAAGAGAGGGTCAGTGACACCTCAAGTGGCCTTGGTTCATTCAGTAGAGTAAGTGATAAGATCAACTGATGAAATATCGACTGATGTCAGAAAAAAGGAGCTTCTGATTTCGTCAACCAGGAAGTCTGTAGGTAAAGTATTAGATAGATAGATAGATAGATAGATAGATTAGATGGATAGATAGATTAGATGGATAGATAGATTAGATAGATAGATAGATTAGATAGATAGATAGATTAGATGGATAGATAGATTAGATAGATAGATAGATAGATAGATAGATAGATAGATAGATAGATAGATAGATGAGATATCGACTAATGTCAGAAAAAAGGAGCTTCTGATTTCGTCAACCAAGGAAGTCTGTGAATAAAGTATTAACCCGATGCCCAGCTAAGCCGTGATGTTTGCACGGAAGGGACTGATACAGGCGATACCAAATCTCCCTAGTACCAGGCGGGGCCAGGAGATAGATAGATAGATAGATAGATAGATAGATAGATATATAGCTAGATACCGGGTCGCACGAGTCCGCAGTGCAGTCGTTGTGGTATCTTCGTACACGCAGCCTAAATCCGGGTCGCACAAGTCACGAGTCCGCAGTCGTTGTGGTCGTTGCACTTGCCACTGATGTCGGTGAAGAAGCAGCCGCAGTCCGGCTTGCAGCTGCAGCCACAGACAAAACAAGCGGAGTAGCAAAGGTAGCAACTGCATTTGACGTTCATATTACTGGTGGCACTATATCACCAAAAATGAACCAAGTTTGAACTTATTTCTTTCTCAATCAATATTTGATTCCTGCCTCCATATCTCTATCAACAAACAGCCTTGGTGACGCCTGGCTGGTTCAGAAACCCTTCTCCTTCCACACCTACAATAGTATATTATGCGGCTAGCCACAAATTTGAAGTTTTGCGGGCGAGCTGGGCCGGCGCGCCGCATATGCAGTTTATCGGTAACCTAGCCAGATTTTATGGAGGTGACCGATACAACTGCAAACAATAGATTTTATATGCAGCACAACACTTCGATACACGACAATACTCTGTGCATCGTTTGAAGGCACTGGTCTTGAGAAGTTCCTTGTCCTTAACCACAGTGAGCAATCATTTCAAACTCTTTGTTCTCAGCCGGTTCTGATCTTGAGGGCTTGTGTAGTGGCTCATTTGAAAGCTCTCAAGAGCTTTCTAATGAGCCATAACACAGGTTGTAGATGCAAATACAGACTGAGATAGAAGCGCCCGAAGTCATTGTTCGTTGTACTTAAGAAATAGGAAGTTCTCTTGAGCTTTCAAAAGATGTCCTTAGAGTCGCCATTGCCCTATTAATGACAGAGAATAGTATATTATGCGGCTAGCCACAAATTTGACGTGTTTTGCGGGCGAGCCGGGCCGGGCCGGCGAACCGCAAAACACGTCGAATTTGGCGCGCCGCGTATGTATTTTTAACGGTGACCTGACCACATTTGGTGGAGGTGACCGATAAAGCTGAGTCCCTAGTGTAATATCGAATTGATTTCAGAAAG
>WBZZ01003719.1:62500-97500 GCA_019918135.1 Paulinella micropora | reverse complement strand
AAACAAAAAAAACATACCTTTGTTTTACAAAAACTGCACATGAAGCACACTAAGAGAGATTTTGACAAAATAACGACAAAAACACCATTTTATTCCATAAAATTGTATATATACTACGTATATATGGTTTTTGTCGTTATTTTGTCAAAATCTCTCTTAGTGTGCTTCATGTGCCGTTTTTGTAAAACAAAGGTATGTTTTTTTTGTTTTCTATGTATGTTTTCTATATGTCAAATGTTGATTTTTTATATTTTTAAGGCTTGTTTAATACTTTGCGGTGGGACAAGTCGCGAATACATAAATGATCACACCACAAAATGGGGGCTACACACAAAAGTTTGCTTTTTGCTTTTTTCTCCTTGGACGATCGGCAAAAGTGCTCTCGTCTGCGGCCGTGCGGCAGGGCGGTGCCGCGGTGCCGCAGGGTTTGAGGTTTAGGTAGTGGCTGATATTTTATTTTTTCATTTTTCGTTGCTTGACCCTGCCCAAAAATTGGTGGCATCGGCTCAGCCATAACGATATTGTTTTTTGCTTCCAGTGTATCCTTAAAAAAACAAGGACAGGTTAGAAGCGGTATTATGGCAAAATAGGCCTTCGTATCAATGGCGGGTGGTAATCTTAATGTAATACGTTATTAAAACAAGGACGACGCGGAGTAAGACTACTTATAGTGAAATAAGGCTTTCTAGGTGTCCTTATTTTTTTCAATAAGTCCTTATTTTTTTTATTTTTTTTAAAGATACTCATTTTGTTGTTTCATTTTTTTTCTCAAAAATGTGAAAAAGTTTTGAAAATGTCAAAAAAAAAAATTAATTTTTCCATGTTTTGGAGGCGAAGTTTTCAATCGGTTTATTACCCGCGATGAATAGGAGAGCGTATTTTGCTGTTTTGGTAAATCAAGGGTACTTATGGAAATAAGGATCCGCCAACTCACAAGGACTTAAACAATAGGTGTAGGGGACTTATTTCGTTAAAATGTTTTCATTTAAACTATCGGGGGATGTACTCCCCGGTTCTCAAATGTAACATTACCCCCCTCGGCCAAATGGTATTATGGACAATAAAAGGGGGGGGAGGGTCGGCCAATTTTTCTGAAAACAGGGGACTAAAACAGGGGACTTCCACAAGGACATAGTTAAACTCAGTCAAATGGGGTTAAATCCTCTTTTATATACCCTTTTTTATAATAATAATGTTAATAAAATAATAAAGGAAGTAAGGATGGGGCGTGTGGTAATATGGGCGGAGTTAGAATTACAATAAAATACCGCTTCTAGGGTGTCCTTAAAATTATAGGGGACTTAAAAAAAAAAAAAGGACTTTAAGGACGGGGCAAAAAGAAGCAGTTGAAGGCGATTGGTGCTCTGAGACATATCGCGGGGCAAACAATACGGGAAGCGTCGGCGACGCGGAATTGAAGGAGGAGAGTTAATTTTTATTTAAACATAGTATATATACTTATATATAAGATATTAACATGCCACCACCACTCAAGTATTTGACAGATGAAGCGCGACTGGAGGCGCGTAAAAAGTCTCAGAGAGAATACGCAAAAAGAAAGCCCGAGATGTACAGAAGAGCAAGCAAGAAGTATTACGAAGCAAACAAAGAGAAGAAGAAAAAAATTATATTACGACAAGAACAGGGATGTTGTGTTATGAAAGAAAAAACAAAGACTTACAAAGTTTATAAATTGTTTAATGCCCTAGATGAAAATGATAAAGAATTTTACATAGGTAGCACTCTGCAACAACATTTATATGTCAGACTTAGCCACCATAAATCGCTCGCTAAGAAAGGCGTTAATAGAAAGTTATATAATCATATGAACGACAAGGGGATTGAAAATTTTAAATGCGTGTTGATACATGAAGAGCCAGTAGAAAACCACAGCAGTGATAGACAGAGAGAATTAGAACAAAAATATACAAGCGAACTAAAACCAACTCTGAATATAAACACGGCGCAAGGGGCGGGGACTTCAAGTGAAGACAGAAAATGGGTTAAATTTGAAGAACGAGTTTTTAAAAACGATGAAGAAAAGAAACGACTGGAATACAATAAAAAATACCTTGAAGAATATCACAAAAAATATTATGATATAAAAAAAGATCAAATCAAAGCATACCAAAAATTATATTACGACAAAAACAAGGATGTTTTGTTGAGAAAGAAAAAAGAAGAATTTGACAAAATAAGAGAAAGTAAAAAATATTATTGTGAGGCATGTAGTTTTACAGGAGTAAGCGAGACGTCTCTAACTACACATAATAGATCAAAAGGTCATATTTCAAAGAGTGAAGACATTTAAAATATATATCCTTCTAAATGTTCTTTTTTTCTTCAAAATAGATGTCTTTCGCTAAGGATATATCAATGCCTTCATTACTAAATTGTGAAGCAACACTTTGCATATAGTTAATCTTATGTCTGTCTATATCATGAGCATTGGCTATCCTAGAAAATAAGGTTCTACCATGTTTCAAACTCCGTCGTTCATGTTTAGCCTTCTTACCTTTGGGCATTCTTATATACGATAAGATTATCATCTTAAAATGTTTTATTATTTAATATTCTTTTTTTGTCCAAAATACCGCTTTAGCTGACTAACTTATATATAATTTCTATTTAAAGCCAAGAGAAGTATGTTTATCATATATATAGTATCTATAAGAATACTACATATAATTAACCACAAAAAAAATTTATAACCTTATTATAGATGGATGTTGACGAGGCAACCCGCACTCAGTTTATTAACAAAGAGGAGTTGTTTGATGCGAACAAACTATCCTATATTATTAACAATTTTGATGACTTAAAAGGCCAACTGCGAGAGAAATGTTTCAAAGACGGAAGTCCTATAACACTGCTAAAAAAATATATTCAAAAAGTATTCAACAATAAAGTCTCTGTAGTGTATCGGCAAAACGGGGGCAAAGGTAGATTTAATACTGTAGGCTCATTATCTCTCCAAAACATACCGCGCGAGATAAGGCACACTATCGCCCGCGATTACTATGTAGATATTGATATGGTAAATGCGCATCCAGTCATACTACTACATTTATGTGCGATATTGAACTTTGAAGCGAAATATCTGCGATCGTATGTGAAAAATAGAGAAAAAGTAATAGCCGATCTCACAAGCAAAAATGAGACGATTGACAGAGACAAGGCAAAACAGATTATCCTATCCGTCCTAAATGGAGGCGAAAAGGATTACAACGCAGTCGCGAAAAAGACGAGGTTTTTAACCGCCTTTAAACAAGAAATGAAAGCCCTACATGGAAAGTTTGCGGGGGCAGACATTAAAGAATTTGAAAAAGTTAAGCAGAGGCGGATTAACAGAGGCGAAGACTTCAACCACGAGGCCAGTTATATGAATACATTGTTATGCGACTTTGAAAACAAAATTCTACAAGTTATGCTAGACTATTTTGGAAATCCTATTATGTGTGTTTTATGCTTTGACGGCCTGATGCTAGAAAAGAAGGAATACAATCTGGAAAGTTGTTCAAAGGTCATTAAGGAGAAATTAGGGATAGACATTGCTCTTAAATTAAAAGAAATGAATGAAGGCCTAACCCTTCCAGAAAATGCGATTATTGAGCCTTATCAAACTCCCAGCCTTAAATACTTTGGAGATATGGATAACGTATATATTCAACACTATAGAGAGAATGAGGCGAGCCTTGAAAGACTGGAGGAATGGCGCAGTTGTATAAACATAGTATCAAGGGGAGGCGGTCAAGTCGTGATGACTTTAAATCTAGACATTGACGAAGAGACAGGAGACCGATCCGAATATTATGTACAAGCAGAAGTAGGCGCAATGATGTCCGCATTAAATTTTGAATGTTTTGTGCGGAATCCAGAATACATTGTAGAATTGAAAGGAGACAAACACGACCCGAGAGCGAAACAATGGCTGTATCAACATTTTGGAAATGGCAATCAGTTTTCAACTGGATACGCAAAAGACATGATGCAAAAGCGGAAAATTAAACGATATGACGACTTCATGTTTTACCCGTATTTGAAGCGAGTGGGGATACCCCCAGTATATTCTAACAAACTAAATTTGTTTATGGGGTTTCCTATGGATAATATTCCATTTGAAAGTGTAAAAACAAAATACAATTTTGAAGAGAGTGCCTTATATAAACATCTAAAAACTGACTTTTTCACTGAAGGTCAGGGCGAGTTAGACAACTTTTTGGATAGTGTCGCGGACATGATACAGAAACCAAATGTAAATAGAGGTATTGGTCATTTGTTTTACTCAGTCCAAGGGACTGGGAAAGGCATAATGAGCAAATTTATGGAGAGGTTGTTGGGAACGCAAAATCATGTGGTCATCAAAGACTTTAGCAGATACATGGAAAAATTCAATGTCGCATATGCGAACAAGATATTGAAAGTGTTTGAAGAACTGCCCGAGAAAGGCGGGGCTTTTACGATGAGCGACCGCTTAAAAAGTCAAATTGACCAAAAAGACGAAATAATAGAGCCCAAGGGAAGCAAGCAATACAAAGTAAAACATTTCGCCAGATACTGGTTTTACACGAATAACGAAAACACGTTATACATAGAAGGAAGTGACAGGCGGTATTCACTCCACAAAATAAGCGGGAAGCACGCGGACGATAAAGTATATTTCGCCAAAATTCTAGATGAAATAAACGACGATGACTTTATCAGATGTGCCTTTGAATACTTCGCCACTAGACAATACGAAGAGATAAGTGTTATGACCGCATTTAAAACAAAATACAAGACGGAGCAGAAAATGGCCAACCTTCCCAAGGCTATTAAGTTTATGATTGACACCATTGAAGCAAAATTTGACAAAGTTGAAAGCAAAGATATGAAAGTGGAATCGGTACATCTATGCGAAAGATACAGAGAATGGTGCTCAGAACAGGGAATATCTTATCATAAAGGAGCCTTCTTCACCCAACTGAAGCATGTAGGCATAGATAAGCCCAAACAAAGCGGAGGAAAAAACAACAAAAAATACAGATTTACAATAAATGTCAGCACAATCCGAGACAAGATACGCGAGTATATAAAGGACGACGAATACGACTTCAATTTTGGATCGGGAGTTAATGAAGAGGATGATGATGTCTTTTGGATGTAATATTATTGTCTTCAATATTGAAAACAATATTAAAAAACTGATTTTTTTTATTATGCTTATATATAGCATGCCATCAACCAAAGGAGAGTATCTGAGCCAAATAGAAAAATGGACTCATTTAAGTAGTGATATTAAACCACCAACAAGCAAATCGCTTAAAACTGATATCGTCGCATTTTACGAAAAATACCGACCCGAACAACCCCCGCGGGGTGATAACGTTGAAGTTTCATTGCCCCCCGTTGATACATTGAAGAATGTTGCTTTTGACGAACCAGAAGAATTTACGCCTTTTAAAGAAAGTGATTTAGTAGAAACAGGCATTACTGAAATCAAGGTTAATGTGGGCGAGGAAATAGAAAAAAAGGAAACGGAAGCAAAAGAAGAGAAGAAAATGCCAATCAAGGCAAAGCGAAACCCGCCCGAGAGCGGGTATAGTTGCTATGAAATAATAACGGCACATTTGAAAGTATCAAAAGACCCGTTTAATTTCTTGTATATGAAAGTTGAAGACCGCACCATATTACAGGAGGATATGAAGAAATGGCACGAGAGTAGATACGCACACATACCACCAGAGCAATGCCCCACTCTTAAATATGGTAAGTTAGATTATAAGACGTTTTCCCGCGATGTCTTATCTCAACACGAGGGCAAACTCACGACACTAAAGGATATGTATGACAGGTTTCATGTGTAAGAGGCAGTTAGTGCTATGTCTCTCATCACATCAATATTATGGTTTGAAAGATACAGGCTCCGCAGATGCTGATTTATAATACACTTCTATGGTTAATGGTGCGCCAGTCGCATACGTTACCAGAGCATCATTTGTTGTATTATCTACAATTCGTATAGTGCGGTTGTTGGTTGTGTCCGAGGGGTTTGGACACGTCATCTGCCATATCAAATTCATTTGAACTCCATATCTTTGGATTAGCCACACACAATCAAAAGACTTATAATCAATGGCTGTTGTATAATTTAGCACTTCGGTATAATAATCATATGTATTCGTGCCATCTGTGATATGAAACCAAAATTGAAAAGTGGCAATGCCAGTCGGAGCGGGTAAATTCAATGAACCACGAAATGATACATTAATGAAATAACCATATCCTAAACTTGATATTGTTTTGCTACCATATCCGCCCGTGCATAGAGTGGTAAATGTTGAACTAGTCATCCATGACCTAAGGTCAAGACCAACATAAGCATTTTGAATGTTTCTTGTTAATGTCGGGGTAGCCACGACCGCGATTGTTTTTGTGTCAATAGATTGTTGCTCTTGCGAACGGCCAAATATATTCATTTTTTTAAACTATATATAATCTTATAATATAAAATAATAGAATTAAATCAGTCAATATCAAGATATTGACATTTGTCCAGAGGACTAAATATGAACCATTTAGGCAATCCGTGGGCATATCACTATTACGGCTCTGTGATAATAGACGAGGATTTAGAAGTTGATGGTGTATTATATGGCGACCATATTGAAGCAAACTCAATCCAAGCAAGGACAGACGACATAACAATATCGTCGCGAAATAATAACTCTTCTTTGTTGATATCTGATACTGGTTATGTGTCAATTAATAACGAATACGACTTACCAATAGCGGACGGCACGGCTAATCAAATATTAAAAACGGATGGGCTCGGCAATACTTCATTTGCTACATTGACTTCAAGTTATATAAGCGACTTTGAATTAGATAAATTAACGGATGTAGTCATAACAGGCACACCCACAAATAACCAACTACTCATTTATAGCACAGGACAATGGCGCAATACAAACTCGCCTTTTCTTAGATTGGATGGGCTCACTATGATGTTTGGAGATTTGAATATGGGAAGTTTTAATATAGTAAATGTCGGTAATGTTGATGGTATTGATGTTTCGGCTCTTGATAGTGCTGTGGTTAAATTAACAGGAGACCAAACCATAGCAGGAATTAAGACATTTAGCAGTATAATAAATGCTAGTGCGGGGATTGATATGAAAAGCCAAAGCATAACAAATGTTAATCTTGTTGATGGTGTTGATGTTTCGGCTCTTGACACTTCTGTCGTTAAACTAACGGGAGACCAGACTATAACAGGGAATAAAACATTTACTACTTATGTGGCCGTAAAAGACTCAAATCCATTAAACACTGGCAAGTTATTCTTTAATTACAACAATAATATGGGCTCTATCTATTCGTCGGAGGCAGGTGGAGCAACGGGCTATCCACTAACTATTGTCGGCTCGTCCATACTTTTTGCTCCAACAACAGGTGGTGGAATGACATTGACAAATAATGTTTTAAATTTTAACAGCACGACAGCAATCAGCGGACTGCCCGCGCCATTCTACGACGGCGATGCTTCAACAAAAGCATATACCGATTCGAAACTAGCCAAGGACGGCACAACGGCTATGACGGGTAGTTTAAATATGGGAGGATTTAACATAACAAATGTTGGTAATGTTGATGGTATTGATGTTTCTACCCTTGATACTTCAGTCGTTAAACTAACAGGAGACCAAACCATAGCAGGGAATAAAAAATTTACTTCAACTTTGGAAGTAAATTGTTCGTCCAATCCTACTACTTTTGACGGCATCGGCATAGCCTTTGATACAAAAATAGGAATGATTGCCGCACAAAAGACAGCAACAGCGACTTGGTATCCGATACAAATAACTGGTTCGTATGTTGAGTTATATTCAGGCAATAATGTAATTATAACCGCAACAGGCACTACACTATATTTGAATAACAACAAAATAACAAACTTAGCCACACCATCAGCAACAACGGACGGAGCAAACAAAAGTTATGTGGATACATTAGACGGGCAAAATGTGAAACTAACAGGAAACCAAACCATAGCAGGAATTAAGACATATAGCAGTGGTGTTGAAATAACGGGAAATTCAATCAATTCAACAACAAAGGGGACATTTATCGTTTTCAATTCTACCAGTAATATCGGGGTCAATTGCTAGTTTGGATATGAAAACTGCAACATATTACAACTTTGAAATTTCTGCGAAAAAAATAAGTTTTATTATTGACGGGACAATCGTCGGTTGGGTAAATGCTTCGGGGCTAGATTGTAATAGTAGCAAAAAAGCCAACCTTGGAACTCCGACATTAGCGACGGACGGAGCGACAAAAGGGTATGCGGACACATTGGACGGGCAAAATGTAAAACTAACAGGAGACCAAACAATAACAGGAATTAAGATATTTAATGGAACAAGAAATGATGTAAAAGCACTGAATTTGTTAAGCCAAGCCGATTTTAATAATGTGGATATCATTAATGGTGGAAATATAACATATAATGGGGCGAGGATATTAAACCAAAACGGAGGAGACATATTCTTTTCACAGACGACGGGTGATTATCAGTATTTTTTATTTACTTTAAATACTGCTTCAAGTGGAACCGCAGACCAAAGAGGTTATGTATTCACGAATGTAGCATCTGATGTAAAAGGGGCGGGACTTTATATTTCAAAACTTTTGGATAATACAAGTGCTTCGTCTGACATTGTCCGTTTTAACAATTCTGGGGGTATGCGTTTTTATGGTGCTTTGGATATGAACTCAAACAACATAACAAATGGCGGAACAATAACGGGAACTACATTAACTGCGAGTGCTGGTATGACTACAACGACACTAACAGCAAGTGATAAAATAACAACAGCATCAGGCAAACCAATAATCATAGGCAATACAACGAAAGGAGTAGGTACGACGGGAGGATTAGAATTATATGGAACGGCGAGCAACACCGCGGGGCCACATATACAGGCAATAACAACGGCTGATGCTTATCCAACATTTCAACAACTAAACTGGGCACACGATAATGTCAATTTAAGTTTTGATGCTTATTTTGATGGCACGAACTGGAAATCAAGCCACAGCGGTTCAAACTTTCTAATTCAAAAAGGTGGCAAACTCGCTTTTTATTATAAATCAGGAATAACGGCAGGAAGCAATATATCTTTCACTGAGGCAATGAACATAAGCACAGCGGGATTATTAACTGCGAATGCGGGGATTACATATTCTGGGGTGCTAACAACGGCATCAGCATCAACTAATGGGGCAAAAATAGCAATTCAAGGACAAACAGACGGGACGAATGCGAGAGGAATATTTATGTGGGACATTGGAGATTCAAACTGGGGGATTTATATGAGCCAGTCTGGGGCAAATAAAGCATTAAGTGGAGGAACAGCACCAGCAGGAGGAGTAGGCGGAGGATTAACTTCTTATGCTATTAGATTTAGAGTGAATAATTCTTCAACGAGTGGGTTCATATGGGAGAATGGTTCAAATACTGCTTTAATGTCTTTGAAAGCGAGCGATGGACAATTATGGGTATTGTCTAATCCAATTCAATATTCAGACAGGAGAAAAAAAGAAGATATAAATGAATGCTTAGGCTTAGATTTTATTAATAAGTTAAATCCAGTTTGCTATCGTATGATTGATGACAACAAGAAATGTAGGACTGGCTTAATAGCACAGGAATTAGAAGAAATACTAACAGAAATGGATATGTTAGATTTTGGCGGTTTTATAAAAGAAACAATTATGGTTCCGTGTCCGAAACAAAAAGCGGAATACGAATTGAAGGGTGTGAGTGTTAATCCAGAAGATGTTAAATGTGTTGATAGTGGTGATGTTGGTTATGGTATAGGTTATTCAGAGTTTATCGCACCATTAATTAAGGCCGTTCAACAATTATCAGATAATCTCGGACATGTCCGAGATAGGGTAGATAATTTAGAAAAACAAAATAATAATCTCATGAATATACTACAAGAAATTAGAGAAAATGTCAAATAATACGACTAGACTTCACAGACCCCCACCTATTATGGATATGGATGGCGAACTAACTCCAGAATTAAAGTCTCGTGTTCTTGAAGTAGAACTAAAGACTGAGGAAAAAAAAGTAGAGCACGAATTAGAGGATAACTGGTCGTGCTGTTGTATGAAAAATAGACCAACCGACAGCCGAATGATTAAGTATCTATTTCAAATGATGATTATAATAGCAATAATCACGATTTGCTTAATAAAACTCGCTAAAAATAACATGCCTTGTGAGCAGGCTAATGTATATGTCGGAATCCTTACACTACTCATCGGCATCTATTACCTCTTGGCATTTTCGGTTGTATATCTAACCAAAAATAATTTTTATTCGGATTAATTATTATCCAAACTATATACAATGGGTAGTCAATACAAATCGCTCTTAGGATTGTCAGAAATCGCGACAGACAGCCTATCAATCGCAAATTTAGATTTAACGAATACTAATATTATAGGCTTAAATACAGACAGGGTGCCAGAAGATGCTGACCCCGTAAATCTTTATTACACTGACGGCCGATTTGACACACGACTGGCTTTAAAATCAACATCGGACATAAAAGAGGGCACTAATCTATACTATACTGATGGTAGATTTGACACAAGATTTTCAAACAAATCAACTACGGACTTAAAAGAAGGCACCAATTTATATTACACCACCGCAAGATTTGATAGCCAATTAGCCACTAAAACAACAACAAACTTAGCCGAGGGGACAAATCTTTACTATACGACAGCGAGAGCAAATTCAGACTTTGATAATAGACTTTCTATCAAATCAACCACCAATTTAGCCGAGGGGACAAATCTTTACTATACGACAGCGAGAGCAAATTCAGACTTTGATAATAGACTAGGCAATAAGTCAATAGATGCTTTAAGTGATGTGACTATAACAGCAGCAGCAGACAATCAACTGCTCATTTACAGCACAGGCCAATGGAGGAACACTGCTTCACCTTTTCTGAGATTGGACGGCACAGCAAGTATGACGGCAGGATTAAATATGGGCGGATTTGCGATTACAAATGTGGGCAATGTTGATGGTGTTGATGTTTCAGCTCTTGATACTTCGGTTGTTAAACTAACAGGAGACCAAACCATAGCAGGAAACAAAATATTTACTACTTATTTAGGCATAAAGGATACAAATACATTAAATACGGGAAGGTTATTCTTCAACTATAACAATAATACTGCTTCTATTTATTCAGCGGAACCAAATGGAGCAACGGGATATCCACTGAATATTGTCGGCTCGTCCATCGTCTTCGCTCCAACAACTGGGGGTGGAATAACATTGACGGGCAATGTTTTTAATTTTAACAGCACAACAGCAATCAGCGGACTTCCAGCACCTTTCTATGACGGCGATGCTTCAACAAAATTATATATTGATACGAAACTGGCAAAGGAGGGCACAACGGCTATGACTGGCAGTTTAAATATGGGAGGATTTGCGATTACAAATGTGGGCAATGTTGATGGCATTGATGTTTCAACCCTTGACACTTCGGTTGTTAAACTAACAGGAGACCAAACCATAGCAGGAAATAAAAAATTTACATCAACAATAGAAGTAAGCGGTTCATCCAATCCTGCTTCTTTTGATGGCATTGGCATAGCATTTGATACTAAAATAGGCGCAATTATAGCACAAAAAACAGCAACAGCATCATATTACCCAATACAAATAACTGGCTCATACGTGGATTTATACGCGGGCAATACTTTAATTGCTACCGCGACTGGCACTACATTATCTTTAAACAACAACAAAATAACAAACTTAGCCACACCAACAGCGACAACGGATGGAGCAAATAAAAGTTATGTAGATACATTAGACGGACAAAATGTGAAATTAACAGGAAACCAAACCATAGCAGGAATTAAGACATATAGTAGTGGTCTTGAAATAACTGGAAATTCAACGAATGCGACGACAAGGGGGGTATTCGTGGTCTTTAACTCCACGTCCAATATAGGAACTATCGGATGCCTTAATATGAGCACGGGCGTAAATTATAACTTTGAACTAAATGCGAAAAAAGTAAGTTTCGTTATTGATGGTGCGATAGTAGGTTGGGTAAATGCTTCGGGGTTAGATTGTAATAGCAGCAAAATAGCCAACCTTGGAACACCGACATTAGCGACGGACGGAGCGACAAAAGGGTATGTAGATACATTGGACGGGCAAAATGTTAAACTAACAGGAGACCAAACGATAATGGGAATTAAAATATTTAATGGAACGAGAAATGATATAAGAGCACTAAATTTGTTAAGCCAAGCCGATTTTAATAACGTGGATATCATTAACGGCGGAAATATCACGTATAACGGCGCGCGGATATTGAACCAAAATGGAGAAGATATTTTCTTTTCGCAGACGACGGGTAATTGGCAGTCTTTCTTATACACTTTAAATACTGCTTCAAGTGGAACCGCAGACCAAAGAGGTTACCTATTCACGAATGTCGCATCTGACGCAAAAGGAGCAGGGCTTTATATTTCACAACTCTCAGATAGTAAATTTATGTCGTCCGATATTGTTCGTTTCAATAACGCCGGTGGTATGAAGTTTTATGGCGCTCTGGATATGAATTCAAACAACATAACGAGTGGCGGAACGATAACGGGGACAACGATAACAGGGACAACAATAACCGCGAGCACCAAAATAACAACAGCGACAGGTAAGCCGATAATCATAGGCAATACAACAAAGGGAACGGGTCCATCGGCTGGATTAGAAATATACGGTGCTTATGGTGATTTTACGGCGGGGCCACATATACAAGCGATTACGACGGAGGATGCGTATCTTTTATTTACAATAGCCAATTTAGGTCATAACAATATAATTCTTGCTTTTGATGCTTATTTGGATAATGCTGGATGGAAATCAAGTTATGCGAATGCGAATTTTAGAATAGCAAAGGTAAGCAATACGCTCTCTTTTGGCTATAAGACAGGAATAGCAGCGGGAAGTGCTATAACCTGGGATGAGGCAATGAATATAGATAATACTGGATTAATAACAACAAGCGGAGATGTAATAGTCGGAGCAGGTAAAAAAATATTTATAGACAGGTCAGGATATACAAACACAAATAACAAATTAGTATTATGGGATGGTGGCACTGGTTCTACAACTGCTTTTCTTGGGTTTGGTATCGCTAGTCAAACATTGATATATAATGTTAATACTTCAACTGATAGTCATGTGTTTTATTATGGGGCGACAAACGAATTATTAAGAATTAACGATACAGCAATTACGGCTTCAAAGCCAATAACTCTTACAACAGCATCCAGCGGTTATTTTACACTAAGACAAAGACCTGTTGCTACTAACGACCCACAAATATTTTTGAAATCGGGAGGATATACGAATTATGGTGTAATTGTTTCTTCAACTGGTTTGCTTCATGCTTGGACTACTTCAAACTCTACTACTGGAGAGCCGTCTGGTGCTTATAATTATATTCTACTTAATGGTGCTTGGACTTATACATCGGACAGACGATTAAAATCAGATATTCAAACATTAGAATGCGGGGATTGTTGCGAGAAACTAATGAAAATAAACTGCTGTTCGTATTATTGGAAGTCAGACGAAAAGAAAGAAAAAAAAGGCCACGGATTTATTGCGGACGAAGTAAAAAAAATATTTCCAGAATTTGTATCCGAAAGCGGAATAAAAGCAGACGATGGAGAAGGCAACCTTGAAGGAGTATCATACCAAGATTTTATACCAATATTAATTACTGCTTTTCAACACATGGCGGAAAAGGTTATTAATTTAGAAAAAGAAAACAAAACTTTACTTAATATATTACAAGACCAAGCGAATTTAGTAGCAGAAATCAGAGCAGTCGTTTTCCCGTAAACCCAATATAGTTTTTTGAGATCGTAAGTGGTTTTTTGAAAAAAAGCACTTACAAATGCCTCCTAGATTACACCCACCACCACCTATTATTGATATGGCGAATGGCGAGATGACACCAGAGTTGAAGAACCGCGTGCTTGATGTTCAAATTAAGCAGGAAGAAAAAAAAATTGACCACGAATACGAGGACAGCTGGGATTGCTGTTTGACTAAGCGAAAAACCGACAGCCGTCTTGTTAAATACTTATTTCAGATGGGTATTATTATCGCGATTATCACCCTTTGTATCGTGAGGCTGTCTGAAAAGAACTTACCGTGTGAGGTTGCGAACACTTATGTAGGCATTTTAACACTATTGATTGGTATCTGCCTTCCTTCCCCAAGTTCTGGTGGTGGTAAAAAGTAAATTAAAGACCAAAAGCAGATAATCCAATCATATTCTTTTGATAATAATTATTTTTTTGCTTTTGTAATAAATAATCTTTATTTTGTTGATAATATTCTTTCCGTCTTTGTGCTACGTGTTCTTGATTTTTTTCTTCCCATTCTTTCTTTTTTTGTGCTACGTGCTCTTTATTCCTTTCATACCATTCTCTCTTTTTTGGTCGCATTTTTCTTTGTTTTGCTGATAATATTCTTTCTTTTTTTGTAATACATATTCTCTATTTTTTTCAATCCATTCTTTCTTTTTTTGCGATGCGTGTTCTTTATTTCGTTCATAATATTCTTTCTTTTTTTGAAGCAATATATCTCTATTTCTCTCTCGCCACTCTTTGTCTGTTTGTCCAGCAGTTAATTTATTAACACAGTTTTCTTTTCTAATCCATTCTCCTTCTTTGCGAAGTAATTGATTTACATTATCACACGGATAATCTTCAAGCAATTCAATATAATGGTCTTCGTGTTTTAATATTTCAAAACTACTTATGTTATTGAATTTACCTTCTTTATACTGTCTATAATTTTTTCTATGAGCACCAAGTCGTTGAGCCAATGTCTGTGTAGTTGAGCCAATATATATTTGGTCTGTCTGATGAGACCTAATCGCATAAATTTTACCTTTCTTACAATCTCCAACTCGTGGCATATTGTGTGTTATCTTTCGTTATTATTATGTATCACTATCTTTAAATCATAATTTCCATCACCATCTTCAAGTAAGAAATGAGCATTCAAACAAATAGATTTTATACCACGAAGCATCATTTGAGCAAATTAAAGTTTTAGCTTCATCAAAACTCACACACCAGTCGCTCATCGGCTTATACACACATCCCTTTTGGATACACCACACACAACTTTCATTTTTTTTATCGCTGACCCGCGAATAGAAATCACAAGCAGTCCGACCTAACACAGAGCACACAAATAATAATATTAATAACATAATATATTATACAACATATAGAAACAATGAGTGAATTCAAATACCAAAAGATTATTTTTCTGAGTAATGATTTTCCAGGCGGGGTCAATGGTAGCAAGACATTTGACAAAAACATTCAACTGAACTTTACACCAACCAGGATGAATGTTAAGTTTATCCACTATATGAACGATTTGAACGAAACGAAAACAAAAATCCTTCATATGGACCGCATTGGAATTATTGGCACATTCGCTGATAGCAACACCGCAAACATTTCCAATCTCGGCTACAACTTGGGAATGGTAGGCTGGACCGACGGGCAATACAGCTTTAAAGTGCTCAAAACAGACAATGGTAGTATTGAGACTGACCCCTTAGGCGGAAGAATTGTTATATGCTTAGAATTTTTGGCTTAATATAAATATATAGTGATGGAGAAAATTAACGATATTAAAGTTAGACCAGTTAGAAATCAAAACGGAGATGGCGACAAGTTGGCAAAAGGATATAAGTTGTTTGATGAACCGTATGCCAATATTTTTCTTCTCGCTCGCAAGAAGAGTGGCAAGACGACCGC
The DNA here is from genome assembly GCA_019918135.1 of Paulinella micropora. Lineage (NCBI taxonomy): Eukaryota > Cercozoa > Imbricatea > Euglyphida > Paulinellidae > Paulinella > Paulinella micropora. The sequence continues at coordinate 81,609 of WBZZ01003719.1, read as the reverse complement.
ACTGTTTGAAATCCTGAAACAAACGACCGACAAAAAACAAGGATTGTTATTATTGCCAGCACGATACACAAAGACCACATCTACAAAGAAATGGTTAAGCACTTTAAGAAGAAAGGAAACCCGATGGCTATATACACATATTTGAAAACGGATGGATACAGTGTCATAGACTATGAGTTAGACAAACTGAATAAGTCAGACGACGAGAAAGAGGAAGTAGAAAAGCCAAAGTTTTTATATTTTTGAAAAGAGGAAAAGAAGAAACAGGAGGGAGGCGAAAAGGTGGAGAGACCGAGCAAATACATTACACCAGAAGTCGTGTTCGTGCTGGATGATTTGGGTAGTGGGCTACGTGATCAATCAGTTAGCGACCTGTTGAAAAAAAATAGACACTACAAGTCAAAGGTGATTATGAGCTCTCAGTATCTTAACGACTTACGACCAGAGGCAATCAAACAGCTGGACTACCTCCTTATTTTTCCTGGTCAGAGTGTTGATAAAATAGAACTTGTATACAAGCATCTGGACCTCGGCTACGACCTTGAATACTTTATTGAAAAATACCACGAGGCGACAAAAGAACGGTTTAACTTTTTGTATGTTGATTCTGTATCAGACGAGCTTAGGCAAAATTTCAATAAAAGATTTTTATAACAATTTTTATATTATTTATTTTTTTTAGAACTATATATAGATGCCAACATCACCCGTGATTATTTCACAACCAGCAGGATACAATATCGGATACAATCCAAGCCCAGTCAAAATGCCACAAGCGGGAGGCAAGAAGAAAGGAAAAAAGAAACAAGCAGGAAAAGGGAAGGTTAATTGGAAGAAAGTCGGACAAGCGATATTGGATGCTAATAGATTTATCAAGAAGAACCAATTGATTTCAAAGGGTGCTACTTTTCTCAGCGATGTCGGAGTGCCTTATGTGGACCGTGTAGCGAGGGCTGCTGCTAAACAAGGCTACGGCAAGCAACGAGGAGGAGCCGTTAAATTTCGTTAAACACATTTTGTATTAATCTAAACTTTATATTAATTTTTTTCGCTAACATATACAATGGTTGTAAAAAAACCGCGAAAACAACGACCGCCGAGGATATACAGAACCAAAGATGGCCGACCATATATTAAAGTGAAAGGCAAACGAGCATATCTCAACTTTGGCGAGAAAACGAATGACCTTTCAACACTTCAAATTGTTAAACTTTTTTTGAAATATATGGGGAAGGCGAAAACAAAGAATACACGAAAGCCGAAGGAACGAATAGTTAAGTCCGAATTCAACCGTCTTGAACACGAGAACCGCAATCAGATACAAGACAACCTACAAAAAAAATATGAACTAATACACGAGCAGGAAGAAAAGGAAAAGAAATTAAGAGAACAGGCGGAAGATGAGAAGAAAAGAAGAGAAAGGAAGGAGAATGCTGAAATTAAAGAAAGACAAGAAGAATTCATTAGGGAGGCGAAAAGAGAGCAAAAACTTATAGAGGATGTAAAATTTGAACAAGATAGAAAAAATAATCTAATGTTATTACCACCGCCACAGTTTCACCCTCAATACATACAAGGACCACCACAAGCACCACCCCAAGCACCACAGGGACCGCCACAAGCACCACCCCAAGCACCACCCCAAGCACCACCACAAGCACCACCCCAAGCACCACAGGGACCGCCACAAGCACCACCACAAGCACCACCACAAGCACCAGAAGAAAAACAGATGGCTTTGAAAACAAAAGAAGAGAAAAAGGCTGAAAAGGAATTAAAAGAAAAATATATTGAATTAATGAAGGAAGCTGGATTTAAAAAGAAATTTATTAATAGCTTGACTAAAACAGAATTTGACAAACTTGGTAAAGGAATAGAGCAAGCAATAGCCAGCGCCCAATCAGCAGAAGAGCAGAAAGAACTGGCGGAACAATACAAAAAAGAATTAGAACAAGAAAAAAAGCAAGCGGAGGCCAAAGCCAAATACTTTGAAATTAAAGATAAAGTAGCACACATCTCCGCAGGTTTCAGAAATGATTACAAGTATCCAAAATTGGATATACCCAAAACTTTGGGTCCTGCTTTGGAAAATAAAATGAAAGCTCTGGGCAAACCGCCACCAAAAAAAGTTAAAGGAAAACACACGACTGCGGGTATGGCAAAAGTTATAGTAGATGAGGGTATTGATTTAGGAATAGACCAGAATGAAATGAGAAAGAAACTCGCTGATTATTTGGGAATAAACCAATCTGGTGCTGGGGCAAAAACGATGGAGGAATTAATACACAAACTTTTAACAATAGCAACAATTAAGAAATATTTGAAAAAGGGTAAATACAGGAAAAAAATGAAGAAGAAGGATTATGTAAATAACTTAGTATCTGAAATGAGAATTGACCCAAACATTAAAAATCAAGTTTCAAATCAAATTGGTATAGAACCAACCGAGGAAGTTCCACAGCCAGCCCCCGAAACCACACCAGAAATCACACCCGAAATCACACCCGAAACAACACCCGATACTACCACCGATACTACCACCGAGACCACCACCGACACAATTCAACCACAAAATGAGCAAGAAGGAGCGGGCCCCTACCGAGGATTAATGACGGATGAAATAGACGACATTATGAAATATGATTGGTATTTGGGAACGGTAGCCAGCGATGAAATAACCAAACTGAAACCAGAAAAAAGAAAGAAGTATGGATTTATTATGAACTTGGATAAGTCTAGCCAACCAGGCTCACATTGGATTGCGGTTTGGATTGACCTAATTAAAGACAACTCTATTGAAATCTACGACCCGCTCGCACTGTATAATCCTACCGAGCTATTTCTACACCAAATGAAACAACTTATAGACAAGAGTAAGCCGAGCACTTACCTGCTTATGAAGGTTAATCAGGTTAAAAACCAAAGTGATACAACGGATACTTGCGGGTGGCATAGTATTAGGTTTCTTAAAGAAAGAGCGAAAGGTAATAGGTTTAAATTTGCTAGCGGTTGGACAGACTTAAAAGAAAAAGAAGCGGAGGAGTTGAAAACACAGAACGGCTACGGCTTTGACACTTTCATTTAGACCCCGCCAGTAAAATAAAAATATATTTTAGAATATATACAACCTACGGTCGTAGACAGTAATATACTTGGAGGTGCGATGGAATATAGAGGCGGGCGAAGTTCTAACATTTACTATGTCAATAGCAAAAACAGGATAAACGGCACAGATAGCGATTTTACACACTCAATTGATATGAAAGGGTTAGACAATCCGACACACTGTAAAATTTTACATATCTATGTGCCGAAGTCGTATTACTCTGTGGCAAGTCCTTACAACACTTTTATTCTGAGTGAGGATGGTAACGAGGCGGTCATTACGATACCCGAGGGCAACTACACAATGAATAACTTAAAAAATAAGCTGGCCGAAGTGCTAACCGCGGAAAGTCCCAACGACTACACATACACAATAACAAGCAACAACACCAACACCGACCCCGAAGACGGCAAGCTATTATTTACTGTGGCAGACAATCCCATCAACATTCAACCGCGGTTTGTATTTGACGACGAAACTCGTATTCACGAAATTATGGGGTTTGAGCGGTCTTCTACTTATTTCTTTGCTAATAAACACTTAGGTCGCCGAATGTCATAATATTGACGGGCGAAAAAACTCTGTATTTACAAAGCGACCTCGTTGGGGAAGGTGATAATCACGTGCTCCAAGAAATATACACGGCGAATGAAATCCCGTTTGGCTCTGTTATCTACGACGGAAGCGGGTCGGAGTATGGCAAAAGATTGTCTACGAGTTCAAGCAATGTATATCGGTTTTACTTAACTGACGAAAACGACCAGCCCATTAATCTCAATGGTCTCGGCATTGTAATGACTTTATTGATTTACCGCGAGACGAATTATTTTAATTTATTTACATCATTTTTTAATTTATTGAAGTCAAGGTAATTAATTAATTTATTTTTTTTCTAATATTAAAATATAGAACCCTTTGAAAAAAGCTTCACCAAAAACTTCGGGCACTTACAAAAAATGCCCACACAACACGGAGGCGAACTAGATTTCAGCAAGACTGACTACAGCAGTGCTTCTTATCGTTTGAATAAGCTTAACCCGCGAGAAAGCAGTAATGGAAATGTCACTATTACCTCTGCGGGAGGACAAGAAAGCACATTTGACCTTATTAGTCGCCCATTTAACTTGGCTAGGTCAGTTCTGAGTTTTACTTACACTATTCCAGACACGGATACTAAATACAACAAGGCTTATATGGATTGCCTTGCTCCTATTAGACAGATTCAACTTCAAACCCGTAGCGGAGTTTATCTGTGCGATTTGAACTATGTTGGAAATGTTACAAAGATGATTTGGAAGCCCGAGACTTCGCTTAAAGACTTTCTCGCTCTTGAAAACCACGATGTTGGCACTGGTGCTGGCTGTATGCTTCAAAAGTGTAATGCTGACAGCAAGATTGATATTGACATTACCGACAGAAAGGCGACTGTTCTGGATGCTAATGGCGCTGTCGCAGACCTTCAAGCAGATATGGCTAATATGTTTCAACCTCCTTCAACTAATGCCCGCCGTCATAATGATGCTCTCATCGCGGCCGGAACTGGAACTCCACTGCCTGTTAATGTGCCTTACAATGAGGCGAAGTATTTTACTGCTGGTGCTTTGGGCGATAATGCTGGTGCTGGTAATATGGCTATTAACATCAAGCTTAATCTTGGTATGCTTTACAACACTATTTTCGCCCTTGATAAAACTATTATGTTTCCTGAGATTTTGACGATGCGAATTGTCTGGAACGGTTCTGCGAAGATTTATTATTCTGGTGCTGACCCGCTAAGTCCTGGCGGAGGTGCTAACATTGCTGCTGGTGCTGAGGATGTTGCTGTTAGCAATCTTAACTTGTTTCTTGCTGTTGAGCAGAACCCTGGTGTCATTCAATCTATTCAAAGCCAGATTGCGGGCGGTGGTATGAGTTTTGATATTGATTATCCATATGTGTATAAGAATACTATTGGAACTGCTAGCGATGGTAAATCAACTGAAAACCAAAACATTATTATGCGATTTGACCGCGGGCACGGGCAGAGGTTGAAGAAGATTTATCACAGTGTGTTTCATTCTGTTGAAAGTGTAAATACCGCTTATGACAATGATGTAAATGATGAGCGGTCTGCTACGGGTGCTGTTGTTGCCGATGCTAAGCGAAAGGTTGTCTCATTCTACACTACCCTTGATGGCGCGAGACAGGAAGAATTTGATGTGAATGTGGCTAACCTTGAAGACTATATGATTATGAAGCCGAGGTTGGAGGGTAGTGCCTTGATGAATTCTAATGTGTATCAATACAACTGGATTTATGCTAATTGCTGGGACAACAACCGCCCTCTGTGGAGCAAGGACCAGAACGAGATTAGCGGGCTTGACTTATCTCAGGAACGGCGATGGGAGTTTATTGGAACCTGCCGAAACAAAGTCCATTCTCACTACACTCTGGCTATTACTCAGCGAACTGTGAGTGTGAAGGAAAATGTAATTACTATTAGTTAAATCCACCAGTAAGGTGATAATTAATTTTTGATGGATTTATTTTTTGTAACAATATTATAGAACGATGTCATCTCACCAGAGAAATTTAGTTGGCCAAAATCCAGGCGGAGACTTCGTAAATGTCAAAGTCGGGTATGACGGCCACATTGAAACCAATAATATGAAATCAGCTTTCGGCGAAGCATTAACAAGTCAATTAACACCAGTTGTTCAGGAGATTTTTCCATATACCGTTAATACACGGATATGGTCATTAACTCAAACTAATGCGACAGTTTCATTTAATGCGAATATGGCTGAATTAAAAACACAAGCAAACAACACCGCAAGTGCCATCCTAACAAGTAAAAGAAGAATAAAATATCGGACTGGTATGGGGGTAGTAGCCCGCTTCACTGCTTTATGGACAACTGATGATACGAAAACATATTATTCGTGTGTAGGAATTGGTGAAAGTGATTTTTCAAATGGTTTCTATTTTTATAAAACTGATGTCGGGATGAGAATTCTACAAGCCAAAGGAGGAGCAACTACTTATATCACACAAGCAAATTGGGATGACCCGTGTGATGGAACTGGTGATATGCCACTCTTGGATTGGAGTAAGGGAAATGTTTTTCAAATTCAATTCCAGTATTTAGGATTTGGGGCTATACGATTTTATGTTGAAAACCCGACGACTGGCGACTTTCAATTAGTCCATACGATTAAGTATGCGAATGCCAACACTGGTGTCAGTCTGCAAAACACGACATTACCATTTACCGCACTAATGAGGAATGATGCTTCTACTGGAATTCAATCCCTTAAAACCGCGAGTGTTGGGTTATTTATTGAAGGAACTAACACTATTAATTCAAGCATAACGAACGAGGCGGAAGGAGATGAAAAGGCGAGCACCACTGAAAGTCCAATTCTCAGCATAAAAAATAAAACAACTTTTAACGGTGGTGCGACAAATTATTCAATCGTTTATCCAACTATCGTAAGCATATCAAACGAGGACGCCAAAGTTAATATAGTGCGAATTGTGAAAACGACTGGAACACTTACGGGCGAGAACTTTGCTGATATTGATGCCACGACTTCAATCGTATCAAAAGACACCTCTGCGACTGCCCTAGGTGGTGCTACTATAACAGACGTCATCCTTAAACTGTATGTTAATGCTACTTCTAGCCAACTTATTGACCTGCGAACTTACGACATTCAACTCGCACCTGGCGAAAATCTAACATTTTTACAAAAGTCTGTATCTACTGTTAATAATGGAGGAAATGTGAGTGTTATCGTTAATTTCGTAGAAGACCACTAATTAATTAATTTTTGTAATATTTTTTTTCTGTAATAATATAGGAGATATGTATAGTCGTAAGTTGTATATTGTGGGGGGTAGGCGGTTTCTAACAAAAACATCTATCAAATCCTACATAAGAAGAATGATAAACAAATATGCTGATGGTGAAGTGCTGAACCCAGAAGATAGCAATTTCGTGCGAGACCTAATAACCCATCACCCTTGTCTAAAAGATGGCATCATTGATGTTGAAAGTAATTTGACCACGGGGAGAAAACACTTTCGTGTAGATGGTAAGCCGTTTTCGTGGAATTGTTTTGTTGACCTCATAGGGCTTAGCAAATTTAAAAAAATGGCGAGAGTGATAAAAGAAGCGAGCAGGAATACAATAAGACCGCAAATACAAGAATATCTTGACGTCGTGGCTATTGATGTATTCGTAGAACCCAGATACATATGCGAAATAAGTGGTGATATATATGAGCGAGTTGATGTCCACGTTGACCACCACTTTGACATCATACAATTCAAAGATATCCTTAAACAATATCTTGAAGTGAATAGAGAATTAGACGTTGAAGACGGCTTATTGAAAGAACCGCACTTCACCAAATTTAGCGACTTCCACAAACAGAAAGCAATACTGCGAATAATAAAAAAAGAAATCAATATTAGAGGAAAAATGTTTCACCTACGGTAAAGACTTTTTCACTTCGTCTTGATTCTTAAACCAAGGCTGTTGAACTAGCCATTCAAGATACTCTTTGTCAATCTTGGCAACATCTTCAATTTTTTTGTGTATATATTTTCCATATTGTAGAGTTTTATTTACTTCTTCCTCTTCATCGGGAATTTCTTTTTTTGCTTCGGCTTCGCTCATCGTATATTATATAAAATTTATTTATTATAATCATAAATACCTCTTCAATTCGTCTTTATTACTACACCACGGCTGACGAACTAACCATTCAATGTATGGCTTGTCAATCTTGGCTATGTCTTCTATTTTTTTACCCTTGTATTTCCCAAAATGAAACAAGTTTGGTTGAGCATTTCTCATTTCTTCAATCACTTTTATTTCGTCGTGGATTACCTTTTGGACATCTTCCAGCGAGAAGGATTTTTTTTCGCTTTCAATTGAAAGTTGTTGGAACTTCTCGCACAGTCTTGTAAGGGCGGACATAGTAGGGGGTATATAATAGGTAGGAAAAAAATTAAATAATTAATAATATAGAATGACTGAGTGGATTAAGTTTGTTAAGGCTTACTCTGCTAAACACTGTATAACCTATGGTGAGGCATTGAACAAGGCTGGCAAGGAATGGAAAGGACAAGCCCTTTCAAACCCTCGGCGGGGTCGTAGGGGGAGCAGGCCCCTACAAGGAGGCAATGCGGAGTTGTCGGAGGATGTCTATTTGTCTTCGTCTGATAGAAAGGGTGCTGACGGATGGAAGCCAGTTGCCAGCAAAGAAAAGTCAACGGTGTATGAAAAAGATGGCAAAGCTATTGTAGCATTTAGAGGTTCAGTAGATAAGCGGGACTTACTCACAGATGTCGCATTAGTAAAGGGAGTATTAAAAAGAACACCGAGATACAAAGAAGAGCAGAAGCTGGTTGACGAAGTTATAAAGAAATATGGAAAAGATAATGTAGAGCTTATTGGTCATAACCTTGGAGGAACGATTGCGAAAGACCTAAGCCGACAAACTGGTGTAAGGGCGACCACATACAATAAAGGCAGTAGCACTAAGGACCTCATTGAAGGAGTAATTGACCGAGTGGCGGTTAGGGTAAACCCGAAAGGTAAGCGGGCTAAGACGGCGAAGCTGACCACGAACTACCGAACCGCATTTGACCCCGTATCGTTAATGGGTGCTACGGCTGTAAATACTAAGTTAGTGAAACCAAAAAAAGGAATTCATACAATCAGGAGCTTCAAAGGTAAAGGAGCCAACAAAATTTATTTATAATTCAACCGTGAATGTGGAAGCCGAGCGGTATGCTGTCGTTATCGTTAATGAACTTACGACCCGCCCATTTATTCTCATTAACTTGTTTTTTAACATTCGTCATATGTAGAATGCTAAAATGTGGGACTTGTTGCTGTTTGCTGTTTCTATCAATGTGTATTTTTTTCATTTGGAAATCCTTTACATTTTCAACTGTCCCGCCTTTGTCCATCTTATCAAATGTATCATAGTTTAGCTGATTAGCATCTAAGCCTTTACCCCTAAAATGGAAATATCTTTTAACTCCATTTTCGGACACTATTTTAACTCCTTTTGAAATATGCTTTAAGTCGTTCTTGGTCATTCCTTCCGTAAAGGCATCCTTCGTTGTAAATTCTAACATATAAAGTTTCGGTGCTATCCACACACATTTTATTATCTTACATCCATCGCCTAAATCGTCTCCAATACCGCCCAATTTTTTATTACCCATATTCTTTACATACTTGGCACATATCGCGTGGATTTGGAGGCTGTCTGTGTCGGTGTAGTAGAAATCATCTTCAATGGTTCTGTTCGGGTTGGCTTCCTTGATATAGTTGAACATAATTCGTCTGCTATATGCCAGTATGAATGCTCCGTAGTGTGAAGGTTTGGTTATGCTACTCTCTAATAAGATTGGATTGCGAGGAAGACCCGATATGTGCCATAAATCTTTTCCTTGTTGGTCCGTAAATTTAACAATGTCAGTTATTTGGTTGCTATTCCAGAATTTCCGGTAATCTTGATTAGTTTGTATATATGTTGTTATTGAAGGTATAGGTCGTTGTATCATCTTACCGTATAGACTATTCATAAACAATTTGGCGAGCAAATATTGCGGGCTACCTTTCTCCGCATTTTCCTTCGCATTAAACATATCGTCTATGTATTTGGCGAAGACACATTCAGATTTGGCGGTGTAGTATCCTTTATGCATGCGGACTTCGTATCCTTCGGCTACCATATCCTCAATATCTACACTCGTCAGCCATTGGTCCTTCATATCTTCTAGTCGCCACTTTAAAGAGCCCATTTTGTCTCTCTGTCCAATCCTTGAATGTAATATGTCTTTTGGTGAGACGTAGTCAAGGTTGTAAATACCGATTTGAAGGTTTCGCGGGTCAAAAGGTCCAATCGTTTCCAGTATATCGCCAACCATAAACGCTAACAACATCGCTGTTGGATACAAAGATACGACATCCGCATCTACAAGGTAGTCAATTATTTCGTCAAAGGTTATTTCTTTTTGTAGGTATCGTTCATAATGAGCTGAAATGAACCGCCTCTTAGATGGGTAAGTCCTTCCGCCGATAATGGCTTTTCTAAATGCTCTTTCCTGCTCCACCGTTGGAAGTCTCACCTCATATTTACCGTCTACATATTTCTTCCATATGTTAAAAGCGAGGCTTGAAGTTGAGATGTATGAAGTTAGATTGACTTTGTGAGCTGTAAATATTTCGGTATTTAACTTGTCATATAATTCTTTCAAACCCATAACATCGTTTTTAAGATAAGCCAAACAGTCCTGCCTCGTCTTGTCGTCCATATCCTCCCACATCTTCGCCCTGTCGTGGTCAAAGTCGCCTTTTAGGATTTTGCACCCCATACTTTCCAGATTTGCTTTAAGACTTCCCTGAGTGTGCTTACACATATCCCACATCTTGACATTTTCAAACTCTAAGCAGATAATAGAGCCGTTATTGATTTTTGACGACTTAATCTTAATACCCCTTCTGATTAATTCTTGGTGTATGAAGTAGTGGTCAAAGTTCGCTCCGTTAAAACCATTAACATATAGAACTGGTGGTTTGTCCTTTTTATCCTTCGGCACCCATCCTGCTTTTATAAGGTCGCCTCGTTTAATTAGCTCATCCACGAATTGACTGATACAATCTTTACCAGCTATGAATTTGAAACCCTCAGACCCCTGAGTATATCCGACTATGTAGCAGTCGTGGATATCGTAGCCGACGGTGATGGATGTATTTCTAAATGTTTCCAAATCGTAATGAAGCACCTCGTGGTTATTTATTTTTTCTTCTTCTCTAAATTTAGTTATTAAGTGTCTTTTACCATTCTTCTTCAACATAATATCAGCAAACTTTTTCCTGTTAAGATTACAGGTATGCTTCTTCAAATATAATTGTAAACAGTCTTCGCACCGCTTCTTAAACTGCTTAACTAATCCGTAATAGTGGTTATTCTCCAAAAAGATTAGTTTGTCGGGTTCTTGCCCTTCTTCGTTTGTGCTAAATGTCTGCTTCATAATATGGTCAGTTATTTCATATGTTTTCCCTTCCTTAACATATTTTTTCAATATTTCAACCGCTATTGAAAATGGTATTGGCGAGTTTGGTGGAAGGTTGAATTCAGCTCGGACGATATTACAGCGGTTCTTATTCATCGGGTGAATATTTAGAATATCCTTACATAAGAAGAATAAGCAGTTGTTGTTTTTGCTGGGTGGTGATATTCTTACTCCTTCTTCAACCTTTGTTCTTTTATCTCTCACTCCTTCATAGCATCCTCCGCCGTTTTCTTGAACTATGGTTATTTCCACATATCTTATGTTTCTTTCATATCCATTCTCGCTCGCTTCAATGTTGTTTATGTTGAACTCGTTCAGAGCATCCATAAATACGGTATCGTATTGGCGGAGTTGAAATGAATTAAAACTTTTCTTTTTTAAATAGTGGTCGTATCGTTCATTAGCAGGAGCGGTGGAGTATGTTATAGATATATTGACATCCGCATCGTTGGTCATACCTTCCTTTCTGGCGTATCTTATAGCGGGTATCAATACCTTCTCTTCCAATGTGTCTGTATCATAGAAGCTTATGTCTAGCTCCCTAAATTTGAATGTGAGAGAGTTTAGCCGATTATCCCTCCTAACTTCATAATCGTTTGCTCTAAACTCTCGTCGCTTCGCTTCCCTAGTCTTAGCCTCGCGGAGATTTGCCCTCGTATTACTACGGATGTTAGATAAAAGGTCTTGGCGGTTTCTTTTATCTTTCGTTTCAACCTTTCTAAGCTTAGCCTTAGCTTGAAGAAGTTGAACATATTGCTTGTTTGGTCTTGGTGGTAGAGGTGGTTTTGACATTTTACCGTTATGTATATATTAGGTAAGATACTTTTTCTAAAAATAATTAATTAATGTTTTTACCGTTATTATATGGGGGCTATTTGTTTAGATGAAAAATATTTTTACCAGATAAAAAAAATTATTAGAACTTAAACCGCTACTTTACTCAATTTATCTTCCAGCTCTTGTATCTTCTTTTTGTATTCCTCTATGCTTTTGAGTTCTTGCTTTTGCTTTAATGCTTTTTCTTTTCTTTCCTCCTTCAACCTTTCTTGGTGGCGGTAGTAGTATGCGAGAGCTTTCTCGTTATTTCTCTTTCGTCTTGCTTCTCCTTCGTATAGTTTTGGTCTTGGCATCTTGTATTACCTCCTTCGTTGTATATTATAGTTTATGATTTTTAATAAATGTAAAATAATTAATTAAATTATTCATTTCCTTCTTCCTTTTTTGATTTCTACTTGATTTCCTCTTGATTTCTCTTGTTTGGTGATTTTTGGTCTGTAAGACACTTTTCGGGCTGGTATTTTGCTTGAAAAATACCTGCGCGAAAAGTGTAATCATCTTCTGTGGCACCGACGGGAATCGAACTGGCGACAGGGCCCAGATGGTAAATAATAATAATAATAATAATAATAATAATAATAATAATAATAATAATAATAATAATAATAATAATTTGATACTGATGATGATGATGACGATAATTTCGGTAACCTCAACTTTCGGCCACAAAAAACTTAGGCACTGTGTTTTTACGGTGAAAGCCCAGATAATAATAATAATAATAATAATAATAATAATAATAATAATAATAATAATAATAATAATAATAATAATAATAATAATAATAATAATAATAATAATAATAATAATAATAATAATAATAATAATGATAATAATAATAATGATAATAATAATAATAATAATAATAATAATAATAATATTGATAATAATAATAGTAGTAATAATAATAGTAGTAATAATAATAGTAATAATAATAATAATAATAATAATAATAATAATAATAATAATAATAATAATAATAATAATAATAATGATAATAGTAATAATAATGGTAATAATAATAATAATAATAATAATAATAATAATAATAATAATAATAATAATAATAATAATAATAATAATAATAATAATAATAATAATAATAATAATAATAATAATAATAATAATAATAATAGTGCTTCTCTGTCAATGGCTGATGCATTTCTGCACATGCGCCTCCATCGTCTCACCCGTGAGGGGAGTACGAAGAATTGGCGATAAGCTCTAATGACACCCCCGCAAGGGCAGTTCCAACACTTCCAGACGGGCCGGTATGTTCAATGAAAATACTGGTCCAGACGGATCGGTATGTTCAATGAAAATACTGGTGGCACCGACGGGAATCGAACTGGCGACAGGGCCCACATGGTAGAACTTGACCACTGGGCTATCACGGTGTCCATAATAATAATAATAATAATAATAATAATAATAATAATAATAATAATAATAATAATAATAATAATAATAATAATAATAATAATAATAGGCTTCCTCAGACTATAGCATCAGATCCAGATCCTGGACATGTGCCTCCATTAATAATAATAATAATAATAATAATAATAATAATAATAATAATAATAATAATAATAATAATTAGTAATAATAGTAATGATAATAATAACAATAATAATAATAATAATAATAATAATAATAATAATAATAATAATAATAATAATAATAATAATAATAATAATAATAATAATAATAATAATAATAATAATAATAATAATAACAATAATAATAATAATAATAATAATAATAATAATAATAATAATAATAATAATAATAATAATAATAATAATAATAATAATAATAGTAATAATAGTAATAATAATAGTAATAATAGTAATAATGATAATAATAAAAGTAATAGTAATAATAATAATAATAATAATAATAATAATAATAATAATAATAATAATAGTAATAATAATCATAATAATCATAATAATCATAATAATCATAATAATCATAATAATCATAATAATAATCATAATAATCATAATAATAATAATAATAATAATAATAATAATAATAATAATAATAATAATAATAATAATAATAACAACAATAATTACAATAGTAATAATAATGGTAATAATAATAATAATAATAATGATAATAATAATGATAATAATAATAATAATAATAATAATAATAATAATAATAATAATAATAATAATAATAATAATAATAATAATAATAATAATAATAATAATAATAATAATAATAATAATAATAATAATAATAGTGCTCTTCTGTCAATGGCTGATGCATTTCTGCACATGCGCCTCCATCGTCTCACCCGTGAGGGGAGTACGAAGAATTGACGATAGGCTCTAATGACACCCCCGCAAGGGCAGTTCCAACACTTCCAGACGGACCGGTATGTTCAATGAAAATACCGGTGGCACCGACGGGAATCGAACTGGCGACAGGGCCCAGATGGTAGAACTTGACGACTGGGCTATCACGGTGTCCATAATAATAATAATAATAATAATAATAATAATAATAATAATAATAATAATAATAATAATAATAATAATAATAATAATAATAATAATAATGATAATAATAATAATAATAATAATGATAATAATGATAATAAAAATAGTGATAATAATGATAGTAATAATCATAATCATAATCATAATCATCATAATCATAATAATCATAATAGTAATAATAATAATCATAATAATAATAATAATGATAATAATAATAATAATAATAATAATAATAATAATACTAATAATAATAATACTATATCTGAGGCGTACTGATGCAGCTCATGGCATATCCTCAACGGACATAAGCCTCCAATACCCTTGTTCGAGGTCCTCCACCCCCCCGTGTCAGTCTCTCGCCTGATGATCGGGGCCACCGATGGAGCTCCTGAGGGCAAGACTGCACTAAGCCGAGGTTATTCCGCAGTCCCAGCAACCTCTTGCAAGACGTCACCGAATGTGCAAGTGCATACACCAAGCGCGGTTGCTAGAGCTGCCTCGAAACCCCACCCATAACAATCTGGTGTCTGCTGGGTCCTGGGCTATCAACCAGCATATGCGGAGTTTAAGACTTTTACGCGCAACGACCCTCCTCCCCAGCATCTACCACCAAAGGGTTATGAGTTGGCGTCACAGTTTAACGCCTTGAGGCCATTGGGCTGAATAATAATAATAATAATAATAATAATAATAATAATAATAATAATAATAATAATAATAATAATAATAATACTATATCTGAGGCGTACTGATGCAGCTAATGGCATATCCTCAACGGACATAAGCCTCCAATACCGAGGTCCTCCACCCCCCCGTGTCAGTCTCTCGCCTGATGATCGGGGCCACCGATGGAGCTCCTGAGGGCAAGACTGCACTAAGCCGAGGTTATTCCGCAGTCCCAGCAACCTCTTGCAAGACGTCACCGAATGTGCAAGTGCATACACCAAGCGCGGTTGCTAGAGCTGCCTCGAAACCCCACCCATAACAATCTGGTGTCTGCTGGGTCCTGGGCTATCAACCAGCATATGCGGAGTTTAAGATCTTTTACGCGCGCAACGACCCTCCTCCCCAGCATCTACCACCAAAGGGTTATGAGTTGGCGTCACAGTTTAACGCCTTGAGGCCATTGGGCTGGAACTCTGTTTAGCAAGTGTGACTAGGTGTTTTCATCGGGATTTCCCTCAAATATGTCACAGTCAACACTCCAAGGCAGATTTACTATATCTGAGGCGTACTGATGCAGCTAATGGCATATCCTCAACGGACATAAGCCTCCAATACCCTTGTTGGAGGTCCTCCACCCGTGTCAGTCTCTCGCCTGATGATCGGGGCCACCGATGGAGCTCCTGAGGGCAAGACTGCACTAAGCCGAGGTTATTCTGCAGCCCCAGCAACCTCTTGCAAGACGTCACCGAATGTGCAAGTGCATACACCAAGCGCGGTTGCTAGAGCTGCCTAATAATAATAACAATAATAATAATAATAATAATAATAATAATAATAATAATAATAATAATAATAATAATAATAATAATAATAATAATAGTCAGAGTGGCCGAAAATTTTTCATTTTCACAAGATAGATAGATAGATAGGTAGGTAGATAGATAGATAGATAGATAGATAGATAGATAGATTACCACTCTGCAGGTGTCGAGTGGTCAATTGGTGTAGTAAGAAATGAGATAGATAGATAAATAGATAGATAGATAGATAGATAGATAGATAGATAGATAGATAGATAGATAGATAGATAGATAGATGAGATATCGACTAATGTCAGAAAAAAGGAGCTTCTGATTTCGTCAACCAAGGAAGTCTGTGAGTAAAGTATTGACCCGATGCCCAGCTAAGCCGTGATGTTTGCACGGAAGGGACTGATACAGGCGATACCAAAGCTCCCTAGTACCAGGCGGGGCCAGGGCTCGTTCCATAAGCGCCCCTTGCAGAACGAGCTCCCACCTCCATTACAGAGGGCCCAGTAAGCAGATGGAGTTTCGAGACTGTTCGACAGTCTAGTATAAACCGACAGAGCACTGTGGGTTTTATTCCGGGCTCAACAAGCGAGAAAGGGCACCCTGAGAGAACAGGATTGTGCTTCCCGTCGCTATTTCGGCATGTGACTCATAGGCGTATGGCTAGGCACACATAAGGCATCCCACCACGGGCCCAGCACACCCACACCATCCCCTAATTCTCTGTCTGTCGACAGATGGCACCCATTTCAAAAAAACCAAGCCCAAGGGAGGGTCAGTGGCACCTCAAGTGGCCTTGGTTCACTTCGTGGAGTAAGTGATGAGATCAACTGATGAGATATCGACTAATGTCAGAAAAAAGGAGCTTCTGATTTCGTCAACCAAGGAAGTCTGTGAATAAAGTATTGACCCGATGCCCAGCTAAGCCGTGATGTTTGCACGGAAGGGACTGATACAGGCGATACCAAAGCTCCCTAGTACCAGGCGGGGCCAGGGCTCGTTCCATAAGCGCCCCTTGCAGAACGAGCTCCCACCTCCATTACAGAGGGCCCAGTAAGCAGATGGAGTTTCGAGACTGTTCGACAGTCTAGTATAAACCGACAGAGCACTGTGGGTTTTATTCCGGGCTCAACAAGCGAGAAAGGGCACCCTGAGAGAACAGGATTGTGCTTCCCGTCGCTATTTCGGCATGTGACTCATAGGCGTATGGCTAGGCACACATAAGGCATCCCACCACGGGCCCAGCACACCCACACCATCCCCTAATTCTCTGTCTGTCGACAGATGGCACCCATTTCAAAAAAACCAAGCCCAAGGGAGGGTCAGTGGCACCTCAAGTGGCCTTGGTTCACTTCGTGGAGTAAGTGATGAGATCAACTGATGAGATATCGACTAATGTCAGAAAAAAGGAGCTTCTGATTTCGTCAACCAAGGAAGTCTGTGAATAAAGTATTGACCCGATGCCCAGCTAAGCCGTGATGTTTGCACGGAAGGGACTGATACAGGCGATACCAAAGCTCCCTAGTACCAGGCGGGGCCAGGGCTCGTTCCATAAGCGCCCCTTGCAGAACGAGCTCCCACCTCCATTACAGAGGGCCCAGTATCGAGACTGTTCGACAGTCTAGTATAAACCGACAGAGCACTGTGGGTTTTATTCCGGGCTCAACAAGCGAGAAAGGGCACCCTGAGAGAACAGGATTGTGCTTCCCGTCGCTATTTCGGCATGTGACTCATAGGCGTATGGCTAGGCACACATAAGGCATCCCACCACGGGCCCAGCAAACCCACACCATCCCCTAATTCTCTGTCTGTCGACAGATGGCACCCATTTCAAAAAAACCAAGCCCAAGGGAGGGTCAGTGGCACCTCAAGTGGCCTTGGTTCACTTCGTGGAGTAAGTGATGAGATCAACTGATGAGATATCGACTAATGTCAGAAAAAAGGAGCTTCTGATTTCGTCAACCAAGGAAGTCTGTGAATAAAGTATTGACCCGATGCCCAGCTAAGCCGTGATGTTTGCACGGAAGGGACTGATACAGGCGATACCAAAGCTCCCTAGTACCAGGCGGGGCCAGGGCTCGTTCCATAAGCGCCCCTTGCAGAACGAGCTCCCACCTCCATTACAGAGGGCCCAGTAAGCAGATGGAGTTTCGAGACTGTTCGACAGTCTAGTATAAACCGACAGAGCACTGTGGGTTTTATTCCGGGCTCAACAAGCGAGAAAGGGCACAGAGAACAGGATTGTGCTTCCCGTCGCTATTTCGGCATGTGACTCATAGGCGTATGGCTAGGCACACATAAGGCATCCCACCACGGGCCCAGCACACCCACACCATCCCCTAATTCTCTGTCTGTCGACAGATGGCACCCATTTCAAAAAAACCAAGCCCAAGGGAGGGTCAGTGGCACCTCAAGTGGCCTTGGTTCACTTCGTGGAGTAAGTGATGAGATCAACTGATGAGATATCGACTAATGTCAGAAAAAAGGAGCTTCTGATTTCGTCAACCAAGGAAGTCTGTGAATAAAGTATTGACCCGATGCCCAGCTAAGCCGTGATGTTTGCACGGAAGGGACTGATACAGGCGATACCAAAGCTCCCTAGTACCAGGCGGGGCCAGGGCTCGTTCCATAAGCGCCCCTTGCAGAACGAGCTCCCACCTCCATTACAGAGGGCCCAGTAAGCAGATGGAGTTTCGAGACTGTTCGACAGTCTAGTATAAACCGACAGAGCACTGTGGGTTTTATTCCGGGCTCAACAAGCAGATAGATAGATAGATAGATAGATAGATTACCACTCTGCAACCTTTAAATATTTGAACTACAAAATTGCAAGATTGCTGACGACATGAGAAGTTCCTATTTCTTAAGTACAACGAACAATGACTTCAAGCGCTTTGATCTCAGTAAGTATTTACATCTACAACCTGTGTTATGGCTCATTAGAAAGCTCTTGATGAGAGCTTTCAAATGAGCTACTACACAAGCCCTCAAAATCAGGACCGGCTGAGAACGAAACGTTTGAATTCATTGCTGATTGTGGTTAAGTACAAGGAACTTCTCATTGATTGAAAAAGTCTTGTTCTGTTTTCCTTT
>WBZZ01003719.1:47500-55000 GCA_019918135.1 Paulinella micropora | reverse complement strand
AAGATAAGGATAAGGTAAGGGGCTAGGTATGTGTGTTTTTTAATGTGTGTGAGCTGTGCTCACTTTGGAGATTCTTGTTAGTAAGTTTGTGGTGCGGAATTGGTTGTGGTTGCGTGGTAACGGATGTAGTTTTGTTACAGTGGAAGGTTAAGTAGCACTGCCAGTGAGAGAAAAATTACAAGTTGATATGGGTGAAAGGGGAAATTGTCAAAGTAAAAAGGCAAATTGCCCAGTGCACTAGGCCTCATGATGGGAAATTACTGGTAAAAGTTGGAAAAAAGTTTTGATTAGTTCATAGTATTTTGCAATAAGTTCATCAGTAACACGTATTAGTGAATTTTACAGTTCCTTAGTGAATTTATTAGTTCCCCCGGTTAGTCATACCGGGAGCCTGCAGGGCATGAAGGAGTTAGAATATATTGTATAGATACGTATTGGGGAGGTCGTAAGTTATCAGTACGGTATACGGTGTGAGGTTAGATTTAGGTAGTAGTGACTATATTATTATGGTTGTCATGAGTCGGTAGTTTGTGGGAAGGTCTTTCTTAAGAACTGCCACTGTTCGGCATATGTCAGCGTACTCCGCAGATCTTCCGGAAGGTAGGCAAAGGTCCGGATCACGATGGCGAGGTCACTCCATTCTTCGGGGCAGAGACGGTAGACGCGATCAAGTGCAGCTTTCCAGATGGAGCATGGATAGGGTATTTCCAGCATAAGTTGTAGTGCAGCTGATAGGAGAAGGTTAACTGAGTTAGTTTGGCGTGCAAAGTTTGCTAGCATTCCCAGGAGAGTTGCATGAAGTATCGTACGATCGATGTAGGGAGAGTATGGTGGGAGGCGCGGCATAGGCTGAGAGTTAAGAGACATCATATCTTTCCAGTTTTTGAAGAGTGGTCGGATGTTGAATCCTAGGGTCGGGTTTCAATGCAGTTGTATGGCTGTTCCTGCAAAGTCTACTTCGAAGGCATCATTTACTGGCTCAAGTATGTTTTCTTCTAGTTCAAGGCCGCCTGTGTAGGCATGGGGTCGCAAGGGTGATTCAGTTGTGGTACCGGAGTCACGTATTGCTTGAAGAATTTTCTGCCCGGCTTCCTTCTTTTCCAGTTCATCATCCCAGTTTGCCAGCATAAGTAAGAGGAGGTCGTCAATTTGGCGTATGCCATAGATGCGTTTTCTGGATAATGGTGTGAGTAACGTACGGATTAGGACTGCTTCATCGCACATGCATTTCATTTGCGCAAGGGGGGCGGAGAGATATCCGCCGATCGGGCATCCATCCTTCTGAACGAAGACAGCATCACCAAGAGTAAAGTGGGAGTGAGCAAAGTCCAGTGATACGATGTTGATTATATCGTTGAATGTGAAGGCGATGTAGTCTTGTGGAGCATAGTTGCGATTCCACCCAATGTCATATTTGCCATCTTGTTTGAGGGTCTTGGAGATATATACAACCTGTTTCCAGTTTCTCGATTTCAAGGCGGTTGGAAGATGATATGGGCAAGGGCAAAACGTAGGGACTGCATTGTGCTGGATTGGGCTAACCACGTGAACATCTTTTTCACATCGAACTGGAAAACTTTTATCGTACGTTTGGAATCCTTATTGTCGTTGTCGTTAGAGAAGGTATGGTAAGCGCGATTGAGGTGAGAGCGTATCTCATCAAGTCTGTTCAGATTCAAGGTACGTACGCGATGGGAGAGTTCTATGGTGAGGAAGCTAACAATTTTTCCCACTCTCCTGAGGATTGAGCGACAGGGGGATCGGGCTTGATTGCAAATTAGTCTAGTTTTGTTGGAGGGATCTTTGTTTTTAGGCAATAGGGTAGTTGAGTGGATTGCAGCTTACGAGTGCGAAGAGAGCCAAATCGTTGGAGGTTGTGCTTCTCGAAGTCCGTTCGGTAGGCTTGTAGCAGTTCTTTTCGATCCGCATTAACGAAGAGGAATGAGGGCGCTTTGACTACTTCCTTTTGTATGCGCTCCCAGGTTAGGACTGGGCATTCAACTTATAGTTGATTGTTGTTTTTATCGAGGGCTTGGATTACCATCCGGGAGAGGCGTATTCGTGCTTGCTGGATGTCTTTCTCCGTGACTGAGTTTGGGGGCGGGTTAGGGCAGGTTTCGCTCAGAGCTTTATATTTGTCAATGAGGCAACCAAGTCGATACTTGTTGCGGTGAGGCAGCTTTTCAGCCATTGCGAAGAGAAGGTTTATCCAGGTTTTGCAATCAAGTTCCGCTGAAGTCGCTACGTCACGCTTTGCTGTCGGTATTGGACTGGAGACGTTCGAAGTCAATAGTAGGAAGACGTAAGGCAGTTTGTATTCGCTTCACGAAGGTAATGGTAGACTTGAGAAGTGACTTTAGGATAAAAGGTGTGGGATGTGGTATTGTAGATGCGCTGAGTTTGCCTATCTTGCCCAAGGTTCCTTTTTGTGATGCTAGACGAAAAGAGGCGTGTGATACCTAGATGCTCTCATTCCAGCTTCGACAAGTACAGGCGGGCTTTTTCATTGTGTGTGGTTGGAGTTTAAAGTGCGCAATGTGTCTCGGGGCATTGATAAGGCTTGAGGCGATAGAGGCTGGTTTTTTATAGCTGACTTTGCAGAGGGAGAGAAGGGTTTTCTCATGTTATTGTCAGAGAGGAAGATGCGCAGTATAAGTCCCTGTAGGGTGCGAAGAGTTCTCCTGTTCACGCACATCCTATCGTTCGTCTCCATGATGTAGGTTCTGCTGGACAGGATAAGGGGGTGCTTCTTCCGGAAGTGATGCGACAATACGTTACAGGCATAGAGTTTCGTTCGGTGGTTTTCGATGTTATTCGCTTGTTGCCATATGCGTAATGCCTGGTAGGCGGTTGCTCTGCGTAAGTGTTTGATCCAACGGTAAGGGTGGTATGCGATGAGTTCAACGTGCAGTTCCTTGGTTAATTCAAGAATAGCTCCCGAGTTTGATAGGCGTAGTAAGCAGTGAACTTCAGGTTTGGTCAGATGGCATCGGGCTGCTGTCGAGCGTAGTAATACGTATGGTTGTCTTGTCGATATTTGAGATCCCTCGTAGATTTTCGTGGTTCCATAGAAGCGTGAGATGTAGTCCCAAGCGTTTAGACCATGCCCATGGCCATGTTTTCGGAGTTGAAAGATAGTAATAGGGTCGAGGTCGTCGAAGATGGCAGAAATGGAGTGGCGTATGAGCGGGCGGTCCTTGACTAGGTATGGCTTCCCAAAAGGTAAGGTTGCTGGTATGCCGTTGAGCGTTGGCAAGACTTCTGCATTGCATAGAGCATAAGGTTGGTGATCATAGTCGCATACTTCGTGTGGGAATACAAGTCGATGGCGAGAGAAGGGTCTTGGGATTTCGTTGGTGAGAAATGTTGCTGAGGGATAAACTCTACGTTTCATGTTGAGGGTCGGCTTTAGCCAGGCGATGAATTTCGATTCCATGGTTGGTTCGGGCTGAGTCTTGTTCCATCTTTGTTCCTGAACGCGGGAGGGATCCCATTAGAAGGAGAGGTATGGATAAGAAGCGGTGCATTGCCAGCTGGTTGCCCACGGATAGGAGACGGGTTTGTCCTGGTTGGTGCTTGTTCGAGGTATTGATGTTTCGCATTCCTCTGAGTTCTGATTTCATTCTCTTTTCCCATGGGAAGGACTCCCCTATGTAGCTATGTAATGTGCCCGGAGCGATTATGCCATAGATAATCTGCATTCTTCCAGGGTCCGGAATGGTAAACGGTAAAGCTGCTCTGTTATGGCGTTGTAGTAGATAGAGCATGGGTTTGAAGTGGCGGAGGGCAGGATCAGTTTTGCTGAAGGTAAGAGCTGCAATTAGTATGTAGTAGGTTGTTTTCATAAGGGGTGTGTATGCAGACCAACGGATTCTTCTTGACTTGATGAGGGCTAATATTGCGTTGAGGAGCTGTGTGCTGAATAGCTTGAAGAGTCTTCTGGCGATGGCGAAGTTAGTGGACATAGTTGTGGAGTGTCGCTGTGCGTCAGTAGAGGTCCATTTTGATAGTTTTGTTGGGTAGCGTACTCTGTTTTTGAATTTACGGAGAGTGTGTAGTGACGCTTCAATCCAGCGGAAGCACTCCAGACATCCCTAGTTCGTCTTCTTTGTATTCTCGTCCTTTCTTGTACGCTTCCGACCGGATGTGCATGTACCCGTTGGAGACAGGGCAGAGAGGGCTGAGCTGGCTGGCTTCGCAGGGGTGGACTCCTTAGGGGCTGTTTTGGGTTGTTCAATTGTCTGTTCCGGGTCACTCTTACTTGCTTGTTCTGAGTCTTCAGTTTTGCCATCCTCCATTTTCTTGCCAGTGTCTTGTGGGGATAGTTGCTCCGGGTCAGTTGCTTCCTTTGCTAGTTGGGCAGTCTTGTCCGGTGTGCCAATAGGAGGCGCAGGTGTCGGCGGTATCTCATCCTTGCTGGAGTCACTAGCTGCATGTTTGGATGGAGTTTGATTGCCAGATTGGTTCGTCTTGTTTGCAGGCTCCAGCGATGGATGAGCTGCTGCTGCTGCTGCTGCTGTTGTTGTTGCCGGTGACTGTCAGAGACGGGTTGGGGCAAGGGGGTGCGTCACGGATAGCACTGCTCAATGCAGACGAGACAGGCGTTGTAGTGGGTCCTTCGGGGAGTGGGGTTGCTAGTAGTGATGTCTAGGATATTGTTGTTTGCTGCAGTACCGTGTTGCGTTGTTGCTATTGTTGCTGCTCCTCAGAAGCTCTTCGATTGCTGGCAGGTTCGATAAAAGTGTCAGTAGTGTTTGCTTGTTATCTCCAAATTGGAGTGTAGGCAGCTGGTCCGCCTGAGTGACTTTTGCAGGGGTCTGGGTTGTTGACGATGACGACGATGATGATGACGATGATAATGACGATGATAATGACGAGCTCGTTGTGTTTGGGGTCGAGGATGCTGAATTGACTTGACGTCGGGCTATAGTTCGGGGCAGGGGTAAGTTAGAGTAGTTAATAGGATTGGGCAGTGACCTCGCTTGGAGCTTGGCTTGTTTTCGTGAGAGACGGAGATGTTCGGGTCGGGGATCATGGCCTAGAGCAAGGGACAGTTGTGCATCATCTGCTCTAATATCAGGTTCATCGTCATCGGCAGAGTCACCAGAGGTATAGTAAGCTGAGATCTTAGTCAGGGGCAAGGGTTGTCGTCGGAAAAGTAAGGCATGGGAATTGCGAAAACGGGCAGAGGAGACCGCTGTATCATCTTCTTCATCTTCTTCCTGTAGTTGCCATGCTTCTTTTGCTGTGTGTGGTGCTATTGCTTCCTTCGTAGGTAGGAAGGGTATCTGCGATGGCGGCGGGGAGGGGGATCCCGAGCGCGAGCTATAGGTCAAAGGCAAAAGGGACGTATATGTCATAGTTTTGTAAGTAGGGTAAGCCATAGAAGAATCAGTAGTTATCAGGATTTGTTTTCGGTTGTGTTTCGTTGTCAACCTCGATGAGCTACTTGTTTGAGAGTCAAGTTCCAGAGATTCGTTGTTCTTCGTCTTTTTCTGTTTCTGGTTGTCCGAAGCGATGGGTGCATTTCCAGGGTTGAGTTGCGTTTCGGTGGTCTCGTCACTTGTCTCCTTCTTGCTCTTGTTGGTTGGCTTTGCCACGTTTGAAGGAGCAGTTCGATCTTTGCGTCTTACGATTGTCGGTGCAGGTTCTCGTGCTAGTGCTGCCGGTGCTGTCAGTTGGTCCGTTGTCGTAAATGGATGTGGTGTGCGATATAGTGGGCTTGACCGGTATCTGACGGTAATCCTTTGCAATGCAGCCAGCGTCTTCGTAGTGTGCTTCAATGTAGGTTAGCATTGAGAGAAGTGCTTTTGCGAGGCAGTCGTTGAGTGCGTCTCCCATTCTCCACTGAAGTTGCTGCTGTAGTACAGACTTCTTGATGGTATCAAACCAGAGGCTAGAAATCTTGCAGAAGTAGGAATGCAGTCTGATTTCATTGGCAGTGAGAGCTTCATTCTTTTGTGTGCCCGCCTCCCGGTCGGCAGAGATTTGGACAGCATGTAGGCGATCATATAGGTGTGCTACTAGTTTCCAAAACCAGTATCCGTTTTTCGTAAGTAAGTGGATCATCCCATCAAACGAAATGCATGGCAGTTCCGTATCCTCTGGAAAACGTACGTGACCGGCTCTAGCTGCTTCAACCATAGCTTTGTTTAGAGCTGTTCGTTTGATATTGGTGGGTGAGGTGTCATGGATCTGAGCCCAAAGAGTTTCGATAAAGGCACGGTGTGCTCCTCCATAGAAAGGAATGAGTAGTGGGGGCGCGTGACTGTTCGTGATACAGGAGTTTTCAGCCATTCGAGAATCGGTTCCTCATCCCTTGGTTCTTGATTGTTGTCAGCACCCAGATCAATCTTCTGACTTTTCGAGAGTAGTTCGTATTTCCAATCGCGAGCTTGTACGTTAGTGAATTTCATGAAGAGAGTAGTGTGGCAGACAACCAGACTGGCTATACGGTCGTAGTGTAGTGGGGAGGGTCGATGTTTGTTTCGGGGTCGTTCTTGTCGTGCTTGTTGCTGCTGGTCTTTCTTTTCTTGTTCTCTTCATCTAATAACGCGTTTCATACTTTTACCATAGGGGTCAGGAGGGTTGAATGGGGCGACGTACTCTGGCTTCTTTGGGGAAGTAGTAGTAGTGGAGGCTGACTGAGAGCGTGAACGAGTTTGGTCTTGTTGTCGTTGTGAGTAGCGAGAGTTGAATTCACTGCTTTTCTTTGAGCTTGGTTGCGAGGTTGAATCTTGTCTGGGTCGTTGTTCCTCTCTGCGAGCATGTTGCCTGTTGTTGTCTGGGGGGTGTCGTCTATCTGTACGTGGGGATAGGGATCGTCTCTTTCCTAAATAGGAGCGTTGTTGGCTTCTTGCGGGGCTACGTCCTCGACTTGGTTCGTAGTTTCGTTTCTTGTCATCACGTTGGTAGCCTACGGTATTGTTGGTGATACGTGTTGCGAGGGGACCTCGACCTTCTTCCACGGCGTGGTGAGGTTGACCTGCTTCTCTGACGGTTCGTGTCTTGATCTGATTCCCACGGTCATATCTTCTCGAGTCGTCTCCAGAGCGTGAGGGCTTGTTTCTACGAAGATTGCTCATTCGTAGGCGGTCTGGTGGGCCAGACGTGTCGAATCCCGAACCCTAAGAAGGGCAAGGATGCAAACTTAACTTTCAAGAATACTTATTTATTAACAGGGGTTTACCAGACCACGAGTGACCGTGCTCACCCCTTTGAAGACATGCCAGTCGTGCCAACTGGAATTCGAAACAGACTGAGTTAAGCGAGCTTTAAAAAAATCAAAGTCAAAAAAACGTGGCGGGATTACGTCACAGTGAAATGGTTCATCGTTTCCTTTTATGTCCCTGCGGGCCGGCGTGAATATTTGTTAAAAAAATTGAACTTGAAAAGGTGCTCCCTAAGAGTAAAGAACTGCAAACTTAAAAAAAAAGTAAAACCTCGGAGAGCGTAACTTAAACAGCTGCTCACTCTAGTTTCCAAATATTTTCCTTAACG
>WBZZ01003719.1:35000-37500 GCA_019918135.1 Paulinella micropora | reverse complement strand
CCCGGAGCATGCGTGGCCTGATACATACATACATACATACATTACATACATACATTACATACATACATATATGCATGCATACATACATATAATATATTGCATACAATACATTACATACCGTACTAAGTATTCGATATATATATATATATATATATATATATCGATATATATATATATATATATAATATATATATATATATACCATCTGCACCACGAGGTTGTCGGTGCGTGATGATTACAAAAAAATATAAATTACATAAATACATACATTAGCAAATACATAAATAAAATGTTATTTACATAAATATAAATATGATGGGAAAACATAGAACATAAATTACATACATTACATACATTACATACATGTTAACTATTGCCCTTTTCCCCCATATCCAAACTTTATTTCCTTAGACCGCTCTTTCCGGTCCCCAGTCATAATTATTGAATACATGACATAGATGACATACATGACATACATTACATACACTACATAACCCGCCTTTCCCAAGCGAAAAGAATGGTCCCGGTGGCACTTTTTCCATATATATATATATGTACATATATATATAATATAATATAATAAGCCTCCGATAGTATACATGACATAGATACATACATTATATATATATATATATATAATAAGCTCCCGATAGCATACATGACATAGATACATACATTATATATATATATATATATATAATAATAATAATAATAATAATAATAATAATAATAATAATAATAATAATAATAATAATAATAATAATAATGAAATGTATCTCCTGCCAATTGCTGAGCCAAAAGGCCATGTGCATCCAGTCCTCCATTCCATAAGGAAAGTCTCCACACCAATCGGTGGAATAAAGGAAGTGACGGCATAGAACATTACTCTAGGAGCTTTATACCAATCAGCCCATGGAAAGGACCGATGGCCTATGTACTCCCTAATAATAATGATAATAATAATAATAATAATAATAATAATAATAATAATAATAATAATGATAATAATAATAATAATAATAATAAGATCCCGATAGCATACATGACATAGATACATACATTATAAATATATATATATATATATATATGATATACATATTATAAATATATATATAATATAATAAGCTCCTGCTATCATTGATGACATAGATAAATACATTACATACATTACATACATACATACATAAATACATACATACATACATTCACACATACATACATACATACACACATACATACATACATACATACATACACATACATACACATACATACACATAATACGTGACATATAGTGCCATGAGCAATCGGAGGTTGTCAGCGCGTGATGATTGAAAAACCACAGAAAACATACATTATATACATTACATACATGACAATACATGACATACCCCGCCTTTCTCAAGCGCAAATGAGAAGTTCCTATTTCTTAAGTACAACGAACAAAGACTTCAAGCGCTTCGATCTCGGTCAATATTTGCATCTACAACCTGCTCATTAGAAAGCTCTTGATGAGAGCTTTCAAATGAGCCGCTACACAAGCCCTCAAGATCAGAACCGGCTGAGAACAAAGAGTTTGAAATCATTGCTCATTGCGGTTAAGGACAAGACTTCTCATGATAAGTAATGACATACATGACTAATATATTTTGCGGCTTGCCAAAATTTCCACGTGTTTTACGGGCTCGCTGGCTGGCCCGTAAATTTACGGGCAAGCCGGGCCGGCCGGTGAGCCCGTAATACACGTGGAAATTTGGCGAGCAGAAGATGTGGTTTCTCGGGTCATCTAACCACATTATGAGGTGGTGAATCGAGATATATGTTTATCGGTCAACTCGACAAAATGTGGTCAGGTCAACGATAAAACTACATATGCGGCGCGCGCTAAATTTGACGTGCTTTGCGGGCTCGCCGGCCCGGCCCGGCTCGCCCGCAAAACACGTCAAATTTTGTGGCTAGCCGCGTAATAGACTATACCATGTGCACTCGGAGGTTGTCAGCGCGGGATGACTGGAAAACACACGTGGAAACTGTGCAATGGAAGGGCTTCGTTCCGGTGTGAGTGCCTAATATAAAAAAGAACAGATAGATAGATAGATAGATAGATAGATAGATAGATAGGTAGATAGATAGATAGATAGATAGATAGATAGATAGATAGATAGGTAGATAGGTAGATAGGTAGATACGTGAGATAGATAGATAGATAGATAGATAGATAGATAGATAGTATTAGGTATGAAGATCGATCGATCGATAGATAGATAGATAGATAGATAGATAGATAGATAGATAGATAGATAGTTAGATAGATACCCATATGACGTTTGAGGTCACTGGAGCGCGTAAACTCTCTACCACATTCTCTATATATATATATATATATAATATATATATATATATATATCACTGGAGCGCGTAAACTCTCTTCCACATTCCCATATATATGTATATATATATATATATATATAATATTATGAGCGCGTAAACTCTCTTCCAC
>WBZZ01003718.1:45000-66264 GCA_019918135.1 Paulinella micropora | reverse complement strand
TTACAACACACTTTTTTGTGTATATCTGATAAGATAATTGACGCAGCTCGGTACAGCCAACTAACACACACAAAATACTATAAAATTTTCCAATCATTTTTTGGGTCGGGACTCCTTAAGTGAGCAACCGGGTTCACGAGATCCCGCCCCAAAAAATAGTTGGAAAAATTTGAAGTATTTTGCGGGTGTTGGCTGCACCGGCACTACAACCCCGTTTATTCCTAAGTCAAAAGTCAAGGTATACCTTGAAAGCAAGTTATACCTTGACTGCAAGTTATAACTTGCATATTTATTAAATTAATGTTCAAGGTTTACGCTATGTTGGCAAGGTTTACCCTAACATTTTAATAAGTAAACGACGATTTTCTTAAGTTTCTAGAGGGCCGACCCGGGACGAAAAAAAAAACACACTAAAAACTCAAGTTATACTTTGAGCTACATTTAAAGTAAAAATTCAATATATACCTTGAATTTATCTCAAGGTATACTTTGATTTTAAATTCAATGTATACCTTTGATTTGCGTCAAGGTATACCTTGGCTTTGCGTCAAGGTATAACTTGACTTTAAATTCAAGTTATACATTGGATTTGCGTCAAGGTATATACCTTGACGCAAATTCAATGTATACCTTGGATTAAATGTCAAGGTATACCTTGACAGAAATCCAAAGTATACCTTAAATTTACAATCAAAATATACCTTGACACAAATCCAATGCATACCTTGACGCAAATCCAAGGTATACCTTGAATTTAAATCAAGGTATACCTTGACTTTAAATTCAATGTATACCTTGAATTTAAAGTCAAGGTATTCCTTGACGCTAAGTTCAAGGTATGCCTTGACTCTAAATTCAAGGTTTTCTTAAATTGGAATCTATCTTTCAATGTACGCCACCTTCATATTTCAAGTTATACCTTGGAATATCAAAGTATACCTTTACTAGTTCAATGTATACCTTGACTATTCCAACGTATACCTTGATTTCAAGGTATACGTTGGATATGTAATGTAAACATTGAAAGGCTAAGTACTTGCATGTTATTTCTAGTCAAGGTATACCTGGAATTTAGATTCAAGGAATACTACTGTTCCGCATTTACCAAAACTTTCTTGGACTGCTGCCTACTACGCTTTACTGGTATTTAGACTCAAGGAATACCTACTGTTCCGCATTTACCAAAACTTTCTTAGACGGCGGCGGCCTACTACGCTTTCCCTTTTGCCATAGCCAACGGGGCATTCCCTGCTCTGTTTCGTTTTCTCCCGAGTTATTAGACACTGGTACGATAGCAAAACTAGGCTTCTTTCGTCCCCGCTTTACGCTTGCTTCTTTATTTTGCCTTCCCCTCTTTTTCTACCTGTTGTTGGCCTCTGCCCCTGCCAGGTTGTGCTTCCTTTCGTCCAGACCAGGCAAAATCTTGAAAATAAGTTCGCGCCAGAATTAGGAGATGCGATTGTCCAAGATCTAGTTGCTCACTATAAACTAATTCATCAAGTAGCCCATATTTGGCCTGCCTCAGACGTGCTGGTCTCAGAGCCTTAAGTTTATGTTTTTGTCCGTCCACGTATCCAACTGCTTGACTGAAACGACAAGCTCTTCCTCACCCAAAAATTCATCTTGCGCCTCAACTATGCAATTGCTTCTTTACATCATATTCCACACGCAATAACAGCCCTGGGCGCACGCCCTCCAGTCGCTGTACTCTATAAAACTACTACCACACATGCAAGTACAATTAGTATCGCATTCGGATGCATCACACTTCAAACTTGACATACGAGTCAAACTTTTATTATTTCAGTCTTTTCCAACACACCAGAACAAATTTTTCCGAACCTGAACTACGTGCAATTGTCAAACGCGGTCTGTATCTATGCAAAGTGAAACCTGCCTGTTCAAGCATCGAAAATGCAAACCTATGCCCTTGAGGCCGCTTGCTCTCATCTGCTACAGGACATATTTGATCTGTGGACATGTGCGTATGAAATGCAACACTACTTCCTTGTGCCTGCCTGCCAAGCTGTCCAGAATAGAAACACCACCACGTTGCCGTGCCATCTGTATTTTTTGAAGTAACGCTCCAAATCAACATTGTTCTGTACTCTATTCCACCACACCACAGGATCTTGTTGAGTCCACAACTCTGCATGTCCACTTTCCTGGCAAACAACACTAGCCTTGCCCACTTTCAACTTCCATTCCCTAGAACAATCGTTTTGCTCCAAACCCGTCACGCGTCCATACCCAAAAACCATGGCTGCGAGAAGAACGTTCCCGACTCCACAACCTATGCCCAAAACATGTAATCTGCCCTTTCGCAATACGGTACCTAATTCACTGCTGATAATACTCTGTCT
Source organism: Paulinella micropora (assembly GCA_019918135.1). Lineage (NCBI taxonomy): Eukaryota > Cercozoa > Imbricatea > Euglyphida > Paulinellidae > Paulinella > Paulinella micropora. Next base: position 63,901 of record WBZZ01003718.1, on the reverse strand, counting down.
GCTTAGAGTTCCCCCTATTCCCTTCTCAGCAATGTGTAGGAGGTCTACACTGTTTTTGAATGCACCATGAATCGCCAAGACATCAGACACAGCCCAATTTCTTGGGTCAGGTTGTGCCATGAACAGGGGGCATAACGCGTTGCAAGCTCTACACTTTGACTGCGTAAAGAAATTTACACTATTGCAACCTGTCACCTCACACCTCCAGGGCGGCAGCCTTTTTACGAATGTTGTTAACATCGCCTACCACCAGGTAGGCATGCAAACAACTTTGCGGACTAGTGTACATGTGCACATCGATTGTAGAAAAAAAGGCCAAGGATTACCTTAAAAAAACCAAGGTAAGCCTTAGAAAGTCAAGGTATAGCTTGAAACGTCAGGGTGCACCTTGAAAGGTCAGGGTATACCTTGAAAGGTCAGGGTATACCTTGAAAAGTCAGGGTATGCATTGAACTTTGCAGAGGAGAGATACACCACAGAGTTATACATTTTTTTTATGGGATTGTACAGTTCCAAACCAGGGATCCTACTTCCTGTCCGATATTCCGCATCCACTGTAAGCACTCATTGCCGTAGTGAATGGTTATGCATTGACCGAAAAAAATGTTTTCGATAGACCGAATTAAAACACGAGCTCCATCATTCTCTATTGCTGCTTCACAATTGGGCCGCAAACTATGCTGGGCAAATCCCCCACCCTCCCGGTACAGAGCTTCATGTCGAACTTCATGACTCTTGTTGCGAGCAGCTAAGAGTCTCCCCCTCACTTTGACAGTGAACACTAATTTTCTTCCCTTGCCACACTTCTATGGCTCGTGCGTGCTTCTCTTCCTCCTGACAAACTGAGTCGCTCTTTACATACTCACTCCCATAGGCCATAATGACAGTCCTAGGGCAGCCGATCCACAGTTTGCCCATCTGCTTGGAAACCTTGGGGACCGCCACAACGTAAAAACCCCTCCCGTCCTGGATGTCGACCAGGGACAAAAATCCGCATCGAAACCCACAGCGCAACGCACCCATTTTGCTTCCTGCGGTTCGTGAGCTTTCTCATTCTATTGAAATTTTGGTGGCTACAGCTAATAAAGCCTAGCAACAACACCCCCCCCCCCCGGGGACACACACACACCAAGTACATCAATCGATAACTACATTAATAAACACACACCATACACACACACCATACTCATTCTGGTGACCATGATTGATTAGTATTAGTAATATATATTTACAATGTAAAAAATGTCTCCAAAAGGGGACTCTCGCCAATTGTGTTGGTGACTGCCCAACTGGACGGGCAGCACCCAGACAAATTGAAAGCTTGGTTGTGACCGGCATCCTGACCAACTAGGAAGGCCTGGGCAACACGGGGTACCTTGTACATGCATCTATCCGACTATGTGCGACCCGAAAAACCGGGCCTTGCCCATGAAGGCGGTGTAACAAGATGGAATCCTTGGAACCAGCTCCAACTTACCCCAAGTACAGGAATAGGGTCACAACCGACAGCATTTCAACTTATAAAGAATTGGCTTGGTTATGTGTTGTAATATACAACAACAATAACACCAAATACCTCAATCCATAACTACATCAATAAATACATATGCATGGTCACATTTGTCTTCCAAGTGCGCTAGGCCTTGAAATAGTCAAGGTACACCTTGAAGTAGTCAAGGCATACCTTGCAATAGTCAAGGTATACCTTGAAGTAGTCAGGGTATACCTTGCAATAGTCAAGGTATACCTTGAAATATCAAGGTATACCTTGATATTCCGAGGTATGCCTTAAAATATCTGTGCATTGAGTTTGAGTAGATATAAACATAATGTACCTTCGCTGCCACAGTCACAGGCGCAGCAGGCGCGGACGAAGAGGAAGAAGACGAAGAGGAAGAAGAGAAGTAGACTTCTTGGAGCCTGAATTGAAGTGGTCATGAGCATCTTATATTATCTCTCTCTCTCTCACAGAAAAGCCAAGGTATACTTTAAAAAGTCAAGGAATACCTTAAAAAGGCAGGGTATGCCTTAAACATTCAAGGTATACCTTGAAAAGTCTGGGCATGAATGCAGTTGCAGACCATGTCCATATGGCTGTTCCACGTAGACAAGATTTTACTTTTTAATAAACAGTCTGCACAAAAGAATTCACTTTTCGCTATACTGTTCTAGGAACTCAGCCAGCAAACGGTAACAGTTAGTGAGATTCTGTTCTGGCTCCCATGAATCATGCTAGTCGGAAAACCCTTTCCATCGAACAAGATATTCCTTTGTCCCTTTTTCACCCTCAGTTTCAACAACTTCTCCACCTCTGCTTCAACATGTCCTTCCAAAACGTCGTCACTAGTAGACGAGGAGGTCTGCATCCCTGAACGTCAGGGGTAGTACATGTGTGTGCGTGACTGTGTCTATGTGAGATTGCACTGATAGTACCTGAGCTGGACTTGTCAGCATTCTTTTTGTTCTTCTGCTCTTTTCCCTCCACTTTCTCCTTCTTCCCTTCCCCGCCTCTTTCTCCTTCTTCCTCTTCCCTGCCTCTTTCTCCTTCTTCCCTTCTCGTTATTCTCCTTCTTCCCTTTCCCCATCTTGCGACGCTTGGTGCTTCCTACAAGCGCCAGTTCGAGTCTGTACTACATAACTTCATGCACGTGTGCGTACACAAACATACCTTTCTCAGCCGTCCCCTCTGTGTCATCGCTGGTGGACTCATCGCCTGAGCTCTCCTGCTGTTCCTCCTTGTCCTTCTTCATCTCTTTCTTGTTCTTCTTCTTCGCCGTCTTGCGACGCTTGGCGCTTGTAGGCTTGGCGCTTCCTACAAGCACCAGTTCAAGTGTTTCATACTTGTCTATACTACCTAACTTCATGCACGCAACGGTGCGTGAACAAGCATACCCTAACACACAGCCGCACTCACATACATACCCTTGTCACTCTCGTCACTGTCCTTGTGCTCCTCCTCGCTCTCGTCACTATCCTTGAGCAGCTGGGGACGCTTGCCTACAAGCACCACGCATGCACGCGTGCGTGCGCAAATTAAACACACACTAACACACACACACACACACACACACGCACACACACATACGCTTGGGCTTGGTGTTCTTGCTCTTGCGTCCCTCCCTCTTTTGCCTGGAGGCCCACAGCTGCAAACGATTCATCCAACCCTGATGATCGTTTTGGTACAACCTCCGTACCCTTGAGTACACAATCATTCGAAATATATTTTCATCGCAGTAGAGCAAGTTTAGGGTCACATAGTTAAAAACTTCCATCAGAGCTCCTCCGCCTTCGGATCGTAGTCGCGTGAATTCTTCTTGTTCATTGCCATGAACCACCGCTCCATACCTGCTTACAACAAGTGTGTGTTTGTACGTGTGTATGTGTGTGTGTGTGTAAACAAATGCGTGTGTGTGTGTGTGTATGTATGTATGTATGTATGCATGTCTGTCTGTGTGTACGTGTGTGTGTGTGTGTGTGTGTATGTATGTAAATAAATGCATGTGTGTGTTAGCCTTTCAATGTTTGCCTTACATATCCAAGGTATACCTTGCAATAGCCAAGGTATACCTTGCAATAGTCAAGGTATACCTTGAAATAGTCAAGGTATACCTTGAACTAGTCAAGGTATACCTTGAACTAGGCAAGGTATATCTTGAACTAGTCAAGGTATACCTTGATATTCCAAGGTATGGCTTGAAATATGAAGGTGACGTACATAGAAAGATAGATAGATAGATAGACAGATAGACAGATACGTATGGATGTATATATGCACGCATGTATCTATAGAGGACTTACTTATGATCATGTCGTTGTGCACGGGCCACACGCTCTGAACTATACAGTTCAACAATTGGTTCAGAAACGTCATGTGCTCAGACGTCTTGGTGACTTCCGGGCACTCTACCAAACACAATGCGCCAGGGGGACATTGGCGCTGGAACGGCTGCACGTTCGGTAGCCCGTAGCGATCGTGATTGTATGCGTCCACGTTGCCCAAAGGCATGATTTCCTCCGCCCAAGCAGTATCGGGGTCCCGTTGAGGATACACACGTTGCGGTTGTGCAAATGTAATTTCGTCGCCATGACCCCAGCTAGTGAGCACACCAGGACAATGATGGCAACCTCTCTCTCTCTCTCTCTCTCTCAGAACAGCTAAGGTAAACCTTCAAACGGCAAGGTATACCCTGAAAATTCAAGGTATAACTTATCAAAAGGCAAGGTATTCCTTAAACAGCCAAGGCATACATTGCAAAGTCACCTCTCTCTCTCTCTCTCTCTCTCTCTCTCTGGGTAGCAAAGTTGGGCTCTCCGTGCCAAGCCAGCCTGAGGGAAGAAAAGACTGTACCTCCGAGACGACGCAATGTCACAAAAAGGTTTCTTTGTGCGCAAATCCTCAAGCACTGCCTTGGATGCTTCGAGCGTTCTCCCTGCCCATCACCAACATCGTCTCCCTCACTCCCCCCCCCCCCCCCCCCCCCCCCCCCCTCTCTCTCGTTTGTACATACTTGCGTGCTCTTGGCCATTTTGCATTACGCGCGACCCCTTCGCGTCCTCGTGTACACACCATAACGAGTTCCGGTACTTTTGGTACTCTTGCATACTTGCTTCTAATGCTGCCTGGTCACTCCGGCTCATGTTCAGCTGAGTACCCAAGGACTCTAGCTTGACGTAATGTGCTTTCCGATCACCCTGGTTTTTGTTGCCGTAGTAGACATCGCGGATGTACAGTACCTTGGCATCCGGCGGAGGTGCAAGCTGCTTCGGATGCTGCAACCGGTGCAAGGCTTCGGCTTCGCCTTCCCCCTCTTCATCCTGCCGGTCCTCCACTTCGTAATGCCCGCCCTGCCTGGAAGACGCGCTACCAAGACCTCATTGCGGAGTGTCTCTGTCCACACACACAGACACCATTTTTTGTGTGTTTTCTTGTATTATTATTATTACTATTACTCTTACTATGGAGGGGTGCACAGTATGGCACCCCACGGGAAGAGGAGGTGGTTGGGCCTCTTCCCACTGGTTTCGAGGCTATGTCGTTGTGTTGGCTCCGAGGCTATGTTGTTGTGTTGGTTCCGAGGCTATGTTGTTGTGTTGGTTCCGAGGCTCTGTTGTTGTGTGGGTTCCGAGGCTATGTCGATGTGGGTTCCGAGGCTATGTTGTTGTGTTGGTTCGAGGCCATGTCGTTGTGTTGTTTTTTATAAGACATACACCACGTGGGATCCAAAGGGGTATTTACATTCCGCGATCTAGGGGCGGTGACGGGTTTCGAGGCGTCCCATATACTTACCACAAAACGTCCTCATGCGCTGGCAGACCGCATGAAATGTCTGCTATCCCTGTGAGTACCTCCATGCGGGACCTACCCAGTCTCGTGGAGCTCTCACGCGGGGAAGATCAATCATTTTGTAGTTGATTTCCTGCAAGGTACCCGACACTGTGCGGGTAGTAGGGACTTCCCTTTGGGGCCTTCTATGCAGGATGGTTAGAGCCACTCTTCCCTCCCCAACATGCTCACTGTAGTCCCTGTTGGTCGAGGGATGGAGGCGCGTGGCCCTCGGCTCAGCCATGACAGATCAATATATATATATATATATATTTACTATTATTATTATTATTGTCATTATTATCATTATTACTATTATTTTCCCCTTTGTTTCTCCCACATACCTAATTCCTTTTCACGTTGCTTTCAACTCCTCGCGGACTTTGCTGCCTCTGCTTTTTGGGCTTTCAGAGTTGCTCATACCTGTCCAGATGCTGAATAGTGAACTCTTGGATCTAATTGCGCGGGCAGCTCGCGCGCCAATACACTTGACGCAAAGCCTCTTGGCGGCACTCGAACTCAAGGTTCTTTGTGACGCCTTCCTTTCTGAGCCTTTTTAGTATCCTGGTCCGCTCTTTTCCAGGGAGGTCGTGAAAAACGAAACGTTTCCGCCATACCAGTTCTGCGTAGGTGTGGGTCCATTCCCAAGGCAATTTTCCTTTCCGGATGTACCTGTCTATCATCATCTCTTTGATGGCCAAGCTATGTTTTATTTACTTCTTCTCCTCTTCCTCGATCGGCAGGAAATCGGCTTGGAGATCTTTCTGCCACGCAGCATCCAAACAAATAGACATGCAAGGACTTAGCCTTTCAATGTTTACCTGTACCTTTAAACAGTCGAGCTAGGCCTTGAAATAGTCAAGGTACACCTTGAAGTAGTCAAGGTATACCTTGCAATAGTCAAGGTATACCTTGAAGTAGTCAGGGTATACCTTGAAATAGTCAAGGTATACCTTGATATTTCAAGGTATACCTTGATATTCCAAGGTATGCCTTGAAATATCAAGGTGACGTACATAGAAAGATAGACAGACAGACAGATAGATAGATAGATAGATAGATAGATAGATAGATAGATAGATAGATAGATATATAATAGATAGATACATAGATAGATAGATAGATAGATAGATAGATAGATAGATAGGTAGACAGATAGATAGATAGATAGATAGATAGATAGATAGATAGATAGATAGATAGATAGATAGATAGAAACGTACATTGCAGACGGAATTCAGGTGCTGGCACGCGGTAACTACTGCCTGCACCCATGGCTGGACCCTGGCCTTGACTTTGTCAGGGATCACGTCAATATCTAAATCCCCCACCAAATCCACATCCGGCATCCAACCTGGCGTTTCCGCGGTGTCCCTCCACATTTCGTCCATAGGCATGAAAGGGCTTTCCAAATCCCAATGCGTTGCTACTTCCTTGACCTTGGTGGCGCGTTCCTCCCACCCCTCCTCGTACGCGTCCTCCTCCCCCCCCCCCTTGTCCTCCTCCCCCCCCTCGTCCTCCTCCTCTACCTCCTCCTCCTCCTCTACCTCCCCTCCCCCTTGTCCTGCTCCTCCATCTCCTGATTCTCCTGTTCCTCTTGCTTAGAAGAAGAAGAAGAAGAAGAAGAAGAAGAAGAAGAAGAAGAAGAAGAGGAGGAGGAGGAGGAGAAGAAGAAGAAGAAGAAGAAGGAATAGAAGAAGAAGCAGAAGAAGAAGAAGAAGAAGAAGAAGAAGAAGAAGAAGGAGAAGGAGAAGGAGGAGGAGGAGGAGGAGGAGGAGGAGAAGAAGAAGAAGAAGAAGAAGAAGGAGAAAGAGGAGGAGGAGCAGGAGGAGTAGGAGAAAAAGGAGGAGGAGCAGGATCCGGAGACACCGGACCACGACCAGTGGCATCAAATTTGACATCCATCCGACGCGATCGGCGCCGGCGCGAATTGAGGCGGTTAGTCTTACTCTAAATCGTTGGTCTCTAGGGGCATGGCTCAGCACACGTTGCAACCTACATATCAATTTTTGCAACCTATGCAAATTATTTGCAAACGTGTGCTGAGCCAACGAGCTGCAGTGAACGAACGCAAACATGCATACGTTGCAAGGTGCTGTTGGCCATGCAACGGTTGTCGAGCGACCAAAACTGGACGGGGACCCGGAAATTTTTGCAACAAATTATGCTGTGACATTGGCAAGGGTTGGCAAGGTATGCTGTGCTTTTGGCAAGGTTTGGCAAGGTTTCGAAGCAAATCCTACCTGCAGAAGGAGGGTTGGCAAGGTTTCCCTCTCGAGTTGATGAGGTCCTCAGCAAAAATCAAATCAAACCACGGAAAACTAATTGGCAACGCAATTGCTCACCGCAAGGCTGACCAGAATTCTGCAAGGGCCGGGGGAGTTATTAATGAGAACTGTTAGTTCTTCACTAGTACTTGAGGGAATAATTTTACACTTGGATATTATTATGTTATGTTATGGATATATGTTCTTGTAAATTTGTATATATATACACACACACACACTTCTCCTTCTCTCCTCCATTCCTTCCTGTCTGGCTTCTTGCGCTCCTATTTTTGTCACTCACCTTTCCTCTTTCTCCTTTTCGTTCTCCTCCATCCAACCTTGCTTTCTTTTTGTTGTTGCTGTTTCCTTCTTGTAGATTAGATAGATATTATACTACATTAGAGTAGAAAGATGTCAGATAAAATTAGACTAGTATATTAGATCAGATTAGAGTAGATTACAATTCAGATTATCTACATTCAGATGACATAATTCAGAACAGATGAGATCACATAAAGATTAGATGAGATGCATTCAGATCAGATTGGATTACATTAGATCAGGCTAGATATATATATATACACACACAATGTCATATATATATAATACATATATATATATATATATCACACAATTTATATGTACCTCTCTCTCTCTCTCTCACACACATACGCACAAGTACATATGTATTGTTCATACCAAATTCAAGGTATGCCTTAAAAAGGTAAGGTATACCTTAAGTAAATGGTAGGGCATACCTTAAAATCTCTGTGTGTCAGCAGCCAGCCGATCGCCGCGCCGCCACTGCTCCCCGTCGTCAGGCACGCCCAGCCCAGGCAGTCCAGCGCCCACTTCCAGCGAGGTTCGAGCGCCCAGGGCACCCCTGGGCACTCACTACGCTCGGGGTCCTCCTCCAGCGCCAAGGTGCGGACCCAGGCCGACCCGTGTCTCTCTCTCTCTCTCTCTCTAGGATCTCTCTCTCTCTAGGATCTCTCTCTCTCTAGGATCTCTCTCTCTCTCTCTCTAGGATCTCTCTCTCTCTCTCTCTCTCTCTCTAGGATCTCTCTCTCTAGGATCTCTCTCTCTCTCTCTCTCTCTTCGCAGCCCGGATGTCCCTGGTACTTGCCACACGCACGGCAAGGCAACAAGGATCCTCCATATGCCAGTGCAGTAAATGCGGTGGGAGCCGCCGCATCTCATATTCCATGATGTGAGTGCCTACAACCTCTTAATACTTCCTCAGTGACTGCTACAATTATCTGTTGTAATTGGAACTCCCACGTCTGACTTCTGTGTTCCAGGAGAAAACACATCAAGAAGTACGGTATTCCTCCGCTGACTGGTCGCGCAGGAAACAAAAGGAAACACACAGGAAATAAAAGGAAACGTCACAACAGTAAGCGACAAAAGGTTACAGGTAAGCGACAAAGGCATGAGCAAAGCAAATGATTACGGAGAAGAAGAAAAAGTACAAGTAGCAGAGGAACAGGAACAGTTCCTCTGCTACTTGTACCTTATCTTCTTCTCCGTTATCATTTGCTTTGTTCATGCCTTTGTCGAGGCGAGGGATTGCAAGAAGAGCAAGGAAACCCAGGAGAGCAACGTGAGGGAGACCAAGACGTGGAAGCGCTGGAAGAACGTGAGGGAGACCAAGGCCTGGATGGGCCAGACGCTCACGAGGAAGGCGAAGCTGCATGGATAGAAGAGGAACAGGACGAGGAACAAGGCGAGGAAGAAGACGAGGAACAAGTGAAGGAAGAAGACGATAGCAGTCCCGAGACGAGTGGTCAGGACAGCATGCCAGAATCCTCGGGCTCCGATCCCGAAGATGAAGCACAGCACGGACGCGGAAAACGGGCCAGGACGTTTGCTGCTGTGGACACTATCCTCAGTGAACCCTTTGTTACAGGGCCGGGCCCACAGGTGGACCGGCTTAAGGTGGCTCATATTGCAATTTGTTTGTAACACTTGATGCATGTCCATCGAATGTCGTACAAGGCGATGGACGCCATAATGACCTTGCTGACAGAGCTAGTAACACCCCACGAACAAGCCGCCACCTGGAAGCGACTGCATGGCTTGGTAATGACCTCGCGGCCAGAGGTGGTCACGTACATACGGTCCGTGTTGTTATGTATGCTAGCAAGACAAAGTGTGTTGTTATGTATGCAAGCATCAGAAGAAATAGACATGCAAGGACTTAGCCTTTCAATGTTTACCTTACATATCCAAGGTATGCCTTGCAATAGTAAGGGTATACATTGAAATAGCCAAGTTATACCTTGAACTAGTCATGGTATTCCTTGAAATATCAAGGTATGCCCTGATATTCCAAGGTATACCTTGAAATATCAAGGTGACGTAAATAGAAAGATAGAAAGATATATAGACAGATAGATAGATATATGGGTAGATAGGTAGATAGATAGATAGATAGATAGATAGATAGATAGATAGATACATAGATAAATAGATAAATAGATAGATAGATAGATAGGTAGATAACTTGATCATGACCTCGCGGCCAGAGGTGGTCACGTACATACGGTCCGTGTTGTTATGTACGCAAGCAAGACAAAGTGTATATGTGAGTGTGTGCCTGGGTTAGGTGCTTCCGTGATTGCAGCCTCACTCCATAAGTCAGGGGATTGCAAACAAGTGCATCCATTGTGCAGGGAACGTGTATGTGTTGCAGCCCTGGAACCCAAGTCCAAGCATTTGTGGGCACCGTAGGATGGGACGACATCCATCGGGACGTGGTGCAACATGCCGACGATTCTGTGGGAGCCGCTAGTTACTGTTTGCATCAAGTGTTCACCCTGTTACAGGCAAAAGGTAATCACCACTTCCCCTGCAGGAGTCGTCACCGTTTCGATCATAGTTGGCACTGATGGACTGCCTCTGACACTTGGTAAGTTTGGTGCAAACCATCCGGTATGGCTTAACACGATCAGGAACCTTGCTACCCCCGACAAGTTGCAGCGGAAATTGCAACGGTGGATAGGATGCCTCATAAGAGGTCCCGTCCTCCCACCGGATCTGCGTACTAGCATGACCCCGCTTCGCGCCCAATTAGAATCCCTCGCTAATCCGTTTCCTTGTGTGGACAAACACGGTGAAGAGCGGCTTTGCAGAGTCATTTTGCTGGGCGTGGCAGGTGACGGCCAAGGTGTCAAGAAAATTTCTGGTGCAACATGGAATGGACAGTATTCGTGCCCTTCATACAGAATGCAGTTTACGAAATTTCTGGATCGATATATTACGCCTGACTTCAGAGTGTTTCTATCTGCCGAACATCCCATGCGGAGGAACCCATAATATGGCAACCATAGTCTGCAGCGTCCAGCAGATACCAAGACACATACATGGCACGAACGCCAGCTACCATCTATGCATAATCATACATATCATCTCTCTCTCTCTCTCTATGTCAAGGTATGCCTTGCCCGTCCAGGGTATACCTTGAAAAATCAGGGTATTCCTTGCAGAAAACAACAATAGTGTACCTGTTGAACGATATAGTCCCCCAAGCCGTCCTCGACCCTGCATGGTAACGTCCGCCGCATGCATAGCTTGGCGAGTGCAAACATCTGCTTGATTGTTTTCTTTTGCGGTAAGGCAAGACCGGTTTGCATATCATCGAAGATCCAACTGCAGTACCTCATAAAAAAATGAGCGCTGGCATTATTGAGTTTGCCAAAATTTTTGTATGACCCAGTGCCGATTTGATCAGGAAGGCCTTGATGCTCTTGAAACGTCTGCAAACCTCGTAACGACCTTTCTCGTCCAGCCCGAACGCAGTGTACAGATCGACTCAAGCTTGCACAGCAGCTGCTTGTCCTTTATGATCTTTCCTTTCAGATTCAATAGCTCGCAGGTAATCGCTCTGGCTCTCACCTCGTTTCTGCTCCCGCTCAACAAAAGGATGCAACGGTTGGATATGTGCCTTGAGCGTGCATTTAGGATGCCAACGTGTGGTTGTTTTGATTAGATGGTCAAACAGGTTACCAATCAGGTGCATCAGACCCGGATATGTATCCTTTATCACATCATACAGGAGCACACCACTGAATGCGCCTGGATATTTGACCCCTGCAAAATAAACATGCACTGCCTCTGAAAGCCAGAAAATAAATTATGAGGGGCATGAAAGGGTAAGCAGGCATACCTTGAAAATGCAAAATATACCTTGAATAAAGCCGAGGTATACCTTGAAAATGCAATGTATACCTTGGAAATACAAAGTATACCTGAACAAGGCCGAGGGATACCTTGAAAAAAAGGTATACCTTGGAAATACAAGGTATACCCGGAGGAAGCCCATGGCATACCAAAAATAAATAAATAAATAAATAAATAAATAAATAAATAAATAAATAAATAAATAAATAAATAAATAAATAAATAAATAAATAAATAAACAAATAAGCAAATAAATAAATAAATAAATAAATAAATAAATAAATAAATAAATAAATAAATAAATAAATAAATAAATAAATAAATAAATAAATAAATAAATAAATAAATAAATAAATAAATAAATAAATAAATAAATTAAATAAATAAATAAATAAATAAATAAGTAAATAAAAAAAAAATTAAAAAAAACCCACAAGCAAGTTCACGTACTGTATACCGTAACTATGCGCTGCCTTTTGCCCTGGCAATTTGCCTGCATTCAAGTGCTACACTCTCGCTGCCTGAGATCGCGGCCGGGTTGCCCAAGACAGAGCACGCCTATTATCTGCATCAGTTTTGTTGTAAGGTACTTCTGCATTTCCGGGACCCTTACCAGAAGTGCAGGAATTTGGTTTGGAACGTGAGGGAGGGGAACTCAAGAAGCAAGTCAAGACTCTAAGGAACATGGAGCACACATTTATGAAGCGTTGGACCGTTGCTCCGGGAGCGCTATTACTGCCAAGCTTACGAGCGGCACAAGCTGATATCGAAGCGCAAGTCGTGATGTCAAAATGTAGTGTTGTAACAGGCCGGCGCACTGGCAGCTTGAACGCAGCCCACATGAACGAAAACCCGAGTTTGAGTTTGCCCTCGCGTTTCCGCACTCGCCCTAGGCATCTCACCGACTTGCAGAATTTTTTCAACTCGTGCTGGAGAGTATTACAATGGGGTGCAGGGCTGCCGGCACCCCCACAGTTGACGTACGAGAACATTGAACTGGCACGACATATGACATGCAAGGGCTACACGATGAGGTGCATGGCCAGCAGTTCGAGGACTGAACGCTTCGCGGGTGGTACGTGCTTTTGGACACGTGAGAACGTAAGTGGCACTTTTAATGAACGTACATGGAGAGTGACTACCGCTGGGAGGTATGGTGCAAGCGTACAATGGTATGCACGTGTCACATACCAGTTGCACAGCTGGGATCTGGCCAGAGTTGAACTCTTGCGTGCGCGTGCGCATGACCAGCAGCTTAGGTTGTGTCACATGAGACCTGCCCAACCGTCTCTGACTTTTTTGCCGATTAGCTTCCTGGAGATTTCGTGCATCGTGGCACCTAAACCGAGCAGTGCTTCTTTCTACTTCATGGAGCTGATAACTGACGATTTCTTGCCAGGTGAATTGAGGCAAGAAATTGAAAACAGGAGGAACCGACAAGAAGAAGAAGAAGAAGAAGAAGAAGAAGAAGAAGAAGAAGAAGAAGAAGAAGAAGAAGAAAAGAGAAAGAAGTAGTAGTAGAAGAAGAAGAAGAAGAAGAAGAAGAAGAAGAAGAAGAAGAAGAAGAAGAAGAAGAAGAAGAAGAAGAACAGTAACAAGAACAACAACAAGAAGAACAACAACAATAAGAAGAAAAAGAAGAAGAAAAAGAAGAAGAAGAAGAAGAAGAAGAAGAACAAGGAGAAGAAGAACAAGAAGAAGAAGAAGAAGAAGGACAAGAACAAGATCAAGAAGATCAAGAAGAAGATCACATGCAAGAACAAGAACAGGAACAAGAACAAGAACAAGAACAGGAAGAATTGGATGAAAATGAGGAAGCACAACAAGATCAAGAAGAAGATCAAGAAGAAGATCAAGAAGAAGATCAAGAAGAAGATCACATGCAAGAACAAGAACAGGAACAAGAACAAGAACAGGAAGAAGAGGAAGAAGTTATAGGTTTGGATGAAAATGAGGAAGCACAACAAGAACAACAAGAAGAAGAACAGGTAAAAATCGTAGATTTGGACGAAGAAGATTCAGATGACTGAATCGTGAATATTAATAAAAAAATAAGTTATGTGTAACACTATATATCAAGTTAGTAATGTACCCGGCAACCGAAATTTTGTTTAGAAGTTTTTTAATAAGCTCCTGTAACATGTTTTCTGAAATTAATACTTGCTTAGAAGTTTTTTGATAAGCTCCGGTAACATGTTTTTGATATTAATACTTGCCGAACTGTGAAAGTGATGTACGTAATTACCTTGATCAGTCGGTCACAGTGCACCTGATCCCTTACCCTCACAGCAACGTCACTTGAAGTTATGACCTAGGAATTCAAGGTATGAGTTCAACGGTACCCAAGGTATACCTTATCAATTCAAGGTATATCTTACAAATTCAAGGTACACCTTATGAATTGACTCAAAGTGACACTATAAGGTGACCTTACGAATTCAAGGTATTGTGGCAAGGTTTGATGGGAATAGTCAGTCAAGGTAACGTCGCCGAAATCTTGCTACCTCTTCCATTTTATCTGTTATGCTTTGCACTTAGCTCTACAAGTGGCAAGTATTCTATTACTAGTAAGACAGTGCGGCGGCTTGCGTGAAAACTTAAAAGTAAGATTTGTAAGTCTAAAAAATGTTTCCAGAGCAAGGCCGTAGGTCTTTGCTACTACCTGTCCGACCCGACCACCAAATATGTCTCTTAAGTCAACTTCTTTTGGTGACTATCCAGTGAGTAATCGCTCTCCTTGTCATTGTCAGTAAGGCTTGACGATGAGACTACGGAAGCATCGGACATGGTAGCAAGCACCTGATATGACAGACATATTTATGTTGGTGTTAATCATCTTGCGCCTTTTAATGTTTACCTTACATATCCAAGGTACACCTTGAAATAGTCAAGGTATACCTTGAAATAGTCAAGGTATACCTTGAAGTAGTCAAGGTATACCTTGAACTAATCAAGGTATACTTGCAACCTGATATCATCTGATAGACATATTTATGTTGGTGTTAATAATCTTGCGCCTGACATAATTATGTTGGTGTGAAGCAGCAGCGCCGTGGTACAGTAGAGCTAGGTTGAGGAGAAAAAGATGTTTTAGTTAGGTTTTTCTCCTCAACCTAGCCACTAGGTTCTTGTCTTACAGGATTGTCGTTGGCTGTAAATGAAATGGTAAGTAAGCCCCTTCATGTCGCCTTATGTTAGTATTAATTATCTTGGGCTATGCCCGGTTCATCTTCCGCCAGACATAATTATGTTAGTATTAATTATCTTGCGCTAAGCCCTGTTAGAATGTTTTGTGGATTGCCTTTGCTTATACTGTGATTCAAGGTATACATTGGTATGGCAAGGTATACCTTGGTAAAGCAAGGTATACTTTGATTCAGTGAGGGAGAGAGAGCGAGCGAGAGAGAGAGAGAGATTGAGAGAGAGAGTGAGAGAGAGACATGTCCGGTGACTATTCAAAAACTTCTGGCCGACAACATTAATATTCGCCATCGTATCATTACCAACTTTTAATGTGGTTTGTAAAGTTTCACAAAAGAGGTCAGTGTAGCATAGCGCGTCCGGTCTATGTATACTAGCCGCTAGCACATGAATTTTTTGTTCTAGGGTTTTGAGTCTAAGCTCAAGTTCCTTGTCCTCCTTCCGTTCTTCCCTCTTTTCCTCCAACTTAACTTCTTGAGTCTCCGGGGCTTCCGGTATCTCAAGTGTCCGCTTGACAGAGTCCGGTACACTAGATGTACACTTGTCTACCGTAGAGACGGTTGCGTCCTTTGGCGGGGGAACGGTCCGCTGCTTCTTCGTAGGAGGAGACCTAGCCTTCAGTTGCGGCTTCCTCTCCTCCATCGCCTTCTTCGCCTTCCTATTCGCATCATTTATCATATTAGCTCTCGAAGGATGAACTAGCAAATGCTTACCTTGAGGCTTGTGAGGCTGTGTGCCTTCAACTTCACGTCTAGGAGGAACGGAACCGTTCGTATCCTGTTCAGCAACAGTAGGCATAACTGTGACTGTCGGATTAAAAAGAACAGTTTTTATCTCCTTCTTTCTCTTCTCCTCCTCCCTCTTTTCCTCCCGTCATTCTAGGACTTCAACACGCTCACCTGAGCCAGTGTCTTCGTCTTGACGTCCCCCCTCCGCAGCGGTATAAGCTTGCTGGGGGTAGTTGGAGCTGGAACTGGAGCTATAATTCCAGTATCCGTGTCCTCTGGGAGGGCGCGCTGGGGTCCGGCCTCCCCTTCCCCGATAGCCCCGACCTCTTGGTGCCCATCCTCTTGGTGTCCCTCCGGACCCTCGTGACGCTCCTCTCGTCTCTCCTCCTCTAGTCGGCGCCGCTTGTCGGCCCGCTGCTTCTTTCTCCTCCTTTCTCTTCATCTTCTCAAGGAAGGAAATGATGGCCTCCCGGAACTCTCCGTCCGCGACCATATTTGCATTCCACCTCCTCTCCACCAACTCCTTCTTGTAAACTCTGTATAAGGCCTGCTCCTTTTTTGAGCCTTTGAGATCTCTCAGGAAGATATTTCGCATCCTGTCATCGTCAGAGTCATGACTGTGTGGACAGGTGCCTACTCCATGCTTCGCCTCATTCTTACACGCCATATATGAAAAATAGCGGTAGCACGGCGTCGGCTCGTCTCTCCCCTCTTTTGACCCGCCGACCGAGTTGTATGTGCTGCTTGAGCACCTCCAACCCCTTGTGTCGCGGCACTGGAGAATGACTCGGTGGCAGTGTCCAAGTCGGAACACGCTTCGAGCACCTCCCTATACAGGTCGCTCGGCTGAACAGCCGCTACGGCCCTCTCGTATATATTCGTTTCTAAAAAATCCGCAGTCTTCACCGCCGCGAAGGTCGGACAGGACTGTATGATCCTTGCGAGCTTGCTCGGGTGTCATGCACACAAAGCACTCAGGAAGAACAAAATGATAGACTTCCTGCTATAAAAGAGCCCGTACTTGGCGCTGACCTCAGTGAGGATCGCTGCCAACCTCGCGCTAATGCCCAGCCCTTCGTTCACCTCTTGAAAATCTCAAACCCAATCAAAGTACCAGTACACAGATGCTGATACCCATGAGTTTTAAAGTATTGCAAGAGGACTGCAACTGGCACCGTGCACTGCAGGTCTGAGGCTGCTCTCCTAGCCGATACCTCTACCGCTCGCAACGCCTTGTATTCCACAACATCAAATCCTTGTGTGAGGATTGATGGGTCCAACAAGGTGGACAACGCCTCATACTCCTGTGTTTCGTCCGTTGGATGCTGCTTCATACAAGCATCAATTCTTCGGAGCTTGTCTCGAAGGTTCGCATCAGTGTCCTTCTGACTCGCTGTCTCTGCGAACAGAGTCAGAGCAGTGGCATCGGACTTGGTATATTTTTGGAAGGCGTTAATGATAGCCTGTCTGTCCTTCTTGTCATTATTGTTGACAATGACAGTGGTAGGCGCTGAGCTAGTCGTAGGGGCAGGAGGGGCTGTATGGGCTGACGGGACGTACCCAGGGGGAGACATAAAAGGCCCAGAGGAAGGTGCCTGTCTCGTAGCCGTCGCCTTAGCCAATGCAATCTTTGCCTCCAACTCCTTCTTTTCTTTCTCCTCTGCTCTTTCCCTGATATGCAGGTCTTGAGCATGATGAAAAAAAGACATGAGCTCGGCAGCCTTCCGAAGGAACAGAGCCTTCTCCGCCAACTCCTTCTCTCCCGCTTTATTGGTGAGGGCGGGTGCGGCAGTTCCCTCCAAGATCGTATGATCCTTGGTGAAAGCCCACCTCTTCCATGCGTCGTCCTTCTGCAAGGCCGCATGCAACTTCTTAATCTTCGTCACCCCTCCAGCTTCGCCTTCTATTTCTTTCAGGGCAGGGTGAAGGTCCCTGCCATAAATCTGGGTTTGTTGGAGTTTATTCAAGTCCACCAACTTGATCTCCATAAGTCTCAGGGTATATCCATGACATTAATCTGTCCTCGGACGTTCCTGGACTTAAACTCCCCTTCCACTCTTTTGATTGATTCGATATCTGACAGATCGAGCAACCTAGCAGTGCTCTTGAATCACATGCAGACAGTTTGTTAGACTGTACTCATAGAGTATAGCACACTCGAACACTTTCCATGTGAGTCGAGAAGTCAGTAAAGACATATTGTCCCAAATGAGACATGTTGCACCTGTACTGTGCACTTCGTCTCTGAGAATTTTGCAAGAACATGCTTGTTTTGGAGGTAACAGATATCTCTTTCTCAAGGATCTCCCATCGTATTTCTGGGGAATGAATAGCAATTTATAGCATCATCCTTCCTATTTTATCCTCAACTCCTTCTCACTTAGATTCCATATTCGCCACAAACTCGCTTCCTCCTCGCTCCTCTCCTTCTCGACTTCCGACTCTCCCATCCGCCAGGGCAGCAGTCGTCCTCTGGTCTCCTGTTTCATAGGAAGGCACTGCCAGATCTCCCCGTCCCAGAGGGCCAACGTTATTCTCCTGTCTATTTGGGTTCTCTCATTCTCTCCTCCTTCATTCCAATATGCTTCTTCAGACCTAGAAGACATGGTCTCTGAAGGAATACAAAAAGATAGAACTGTTTCTACTCCGTAATTACTCTGTTCGTCTCTGAGGAACGAATAGAGAGGAAAGATGAAAAGACAGTGAGAGTCTCACCTCTATGTCTTATGTGTTTTTGTTTGTGAGAAAGAAGTAGTCTATACGACTTTCTCTGAAAACTTGATCTCCTTCTCCACTCCTCTTTTCTTTTTCTCTTTTTGTTGTTGTATCTGTTATGATGTACGAGGACCTACGTACAGATAATGTCAAAGACGCTCTAGAAGCACTCCTTGAGAAATCGACCTGTCGTCTGACACTTGTTCAGACCTATTGTCGAAAAACAGTCAGGGATTTGCAAAAATACTCTGATGTATATGTTTTGAGATGCAACTAAGTGCACAGACTTGAAAGGAGAAGTACTACGCTTGTGTCCTTCAAGTTTGTTTGTAACTGTGAGTGTTTGTTTGTACGTCTGTTGACTTACTCTGTCTCTGTCTCAAGAGAGAACACAAGAACAGCTATGAGGTCTGGTGTCTGGCCTCCTTATGAGGACACAGATACAGGCTGTGTAGAGGTACTGAGACACCTACTCACAAACGCCT
>WBZZ01003718.1:35000-40000 GCA_019918135.1 Paulinella micropora | reverse complement strand
GCTCCAAGGTCAGTGCCAAATCCCCCAAGAACATAAAGTCAGACAAATGGAAATAGACCTAACACAGAAACAACTGCCTACCTTTACACTCAAACGCATCCGACAGAATGATGTAGTCGAGACACTGAAAGCAATAAACAGAAACAAAGCAGAAGATATAAACAAAATAAAGCCAGCCATAATGCAAGACCTTACAGAATACATTGCCCCGATATTAACCAAGCTCTTTAATAAAGCTATAGAACATAACCAATACCCAGATGCACTAAAAATAACTAAAGTTGTTGAAATATATAAAGCTAAAGATGGAACGCTGCCTGCGAACTACAGACCTATCTCGCTACTGCCGATCATCGCCAAGGTCTTTGACACTATACTCAACAAGCAACTGATGACCCACCTTACCAGGTACGACATCCTCTCCCGAACTCAATATGCTTTCCGACCACATTCGAACACGACAATCACCACACAAACCATCCTAAACCACATCCAAAACCTCAAAGGCCCAGGACTGTATGTACTTGCTCTATTTATCGACCTATCGAAAGCTTATGACACAATCGATCATGAAACACTCATCCATAAATTACGAAATAATATAAATTTTAGCGATAACACCACTACCTTTTTCAAATCATACCTCACAAAACGATACCAAACCGTATTTACCCAATATGCTCGTTCTACCCACGCAAGATCACACATGGGATCCCGCAAGGTAGCACTCTCTCAACAACGCTCTTCATTCTATACATCAACGATATCATACTCTCACTAACACACGGGAGAGTCTTTGCATATGCAGATGACACCACACTCATCATTGCTGCTAAGAATAAAGAGCAACTCCAATAACAAGCACAAACTGATACAACTAACCTTGTCCGCTACTTCCACAGACATAACCTAGTACCCAACCCCACCAAAACCACCTACACCATTTTCCACAAGCATGAACAGAAGGTGCAGCTTGACTTGACTATCGACGGCAAGAGGCTCCAACAAGAACGAAAGGTAAAAGTATTGGGTACAATCATCCAAAGCAACCTATCCTTCCGTGAACATATACAATCTATTGTCGTCCGTCTTCAGCCGTTTGTCCAAATGTTTCGCTATGTGAACAGCCTTCTCCCCACCCATATCCTCCTCCAACTCTACTATGCACATGTATACCCCTACTTATGTATGGTATCTCTATATGGGGATCTGATAAATACAACACCATTATACATCCACTTATCATCATCCAAAAACGCATAGTCCGTCTGATCTGCCTCAAATCATGGAGAACACCTACCAAACCACGTTTTGCCAAACTACGCCTACTCAACATACCTAACATGTATAAATATAGCGTATGCATGGATGCACACTCCCTTATTTACCCAGCCTTCCCCTCCATTACAACAACATCCGACCAATCACAGCTGTTCATAACTACAACACTAGGCGATCATCAAGGAAACACATGTACAACGACTCTAAGACTGGTCAGTACAGCAGAGCAGCACAAGCACAATGGGATAAGCTACCAGGACATCTGAGAGATATCTCTTACAAAGCTGAATTCAAAACTGAACTCAAAGCGTATCTCTTACAGCTGCAGCAATCATGACACTGCCTACGGGCCTAAGGAGGGCGTTGGACACCTCATCATCAGATGATACCTGAGTATGGGACAAGTTCAGCGTTGATCACATCCTAAGCCGGAGTGTGGTTGGCCAAACCCCCTTAGGGAGTCGCCTCGTGTCTTCCAGCTTTTGTGAGCGCCACCGTTATATATATACAACTGACTAGGACTTTAATACCCTCAACGTATATATATATATATATATATATATGCATATATTATATATTTATAATTTTTTTTTATTAACCCCATATATATGTATATGTAATATATATAATATTACCTTTATGCTATTTGATTTTTACTTTTATTTTTCTCCTTTATTTTTTATTTTACTCTATCTTATTTTATTTTAATACTCTATCTTATTTTATTTTAATACTCAATCTATTTTTATTTTGTTTTTATTCTAATATTTTAGTAATTTTTTTAATAATTTAATTTTCATTACTATTAATAATTTGAGAAGTAGGTCACCATCTAGTTAAATCAATAGCTCTTGAGCTAACGATTTGTATGGATGACCAGAAGTTAAGTCAAATTAACTTCATTAAATCGAAGGCCTAGGCCTAGTAGTAGTAAGTAGTAGTGGTAAGTAGTAGTAGTAAGTAGTAGTAGTAGTATTACTGGGTACATTCAAGTTTCAAACTCAGCCATAGAATTTGTGTTAAGTGGCAGATTTCAGATTAGCGGCCAGATTTCAGATTAGTGGTCAGAATTCAAATGAGTTCAATTTAACTGCTATATCCATCCGCAAAATCTGCATAATTTGTGCAAAATATTACCGTTAAATTGAACTAATTTGAATTCTGACCACTAATCTAAAATCTGACCGCTAATCTGAAATCTGACCCTTAACTCAAATTCGCTGGCTGAGTTTGACACTTGAATGTATTAATACCGAGTAATAGTAGTAGTAGTAGTATTACTGACGACATTCAAGAGAAAAAAAAAATCAGTTTTTCGATTTTGGTTGGAATTTTAATTTTGTGTCAGTTTTTCATTTTTGTGGCAAACATTCAAATTTTCCAATTTAACTGTAACATTTCGCGAAAATTTACGATATTTTGCGGACGAATATAGCCGTTAATTTGAAAAATTCAAATTTCCAACCAAAATCGAAATTCCAACCAAAATTAAAATTCCAACAGAAATCTAAAAACCACTTTTTTTTTCTCTTGAATGTCGTCAGTAATAGTAGTAGTAGTAGTAGTAGTAGTAGTAGTAGTAGTAGTAGTAGTAGTAGTAGTAGTAAAAGTTTAAAGTAGTAGTCACTTGAAAAGCAGTGTTATTAGTAGTATTGGTAGTAGTGGTAGTAGTAGTAGTAGTAGTAGTAGTAGTAGTAGTAGTAGTAGTCACTGAGTAGTAGAAGTAGTAGAAGTAGTAGTAGTAGTAGAAGTAGTAGTCACTGAGTAGTAGTAGTAGTGATAGCAGTAGTACTGTAGTAGTAGATTTAGTAGTATTATTAGTAGTAGTAGTAGTATTAGTAATTAGTAGCAGCAGTGATCAATGAGACGGAGAATAAGACGGAGAAAGATAACAAGAATGAGAAGGAAAACAATAAGTGCAAAGAGGCGCCTACTTGGCCGCCCCGGCCTTGAGGGCCCCGCCGGATGCGAATTTTCAAAGTTTTTTGTTTTCGTTTGAAATATGCTAGGAATTCATATACCTATTTACATACACTAGTAGAAAATATAAGGAATTTTTTTATAAATTTGAACGGTACCGCGGCTGGCACGGTGTCATGCGGTACCGCGGTACCGTATCTAGATTAATCCCTGCCGTAGCTGATATAAGTATATTATATCTTATAGTTTATCTATACATCACTGTGTATAGGGATATAAGAAAAGGCCGGGTCGCATATTTATTTATCTGCGCCTAGATTCCGGGCCCTCTCCACGTCTTATACAGGAACCGTAGGCTAGATTGGTAAAATTATTTTCGATTGAGACAGCTTCCTCTGAGAGTCCTGATCTGTTTCCTCATAACTTCATTTTCAGATTGTAACTAGATCACTATATAGATATAGAAATCCGTGGCATCATGGCAGACGGAAAGTTGAGTGCCACCTATTCAATGAAGCCGGCCGCGCGCAGCGGCCCAGGCTACTGCACGATATCACGTGACGGAGGCTGTATTTCAGTGTGACTCACAGAACAGTTCATCACTTTCCACAAGCTACATATTTTTTTATTAATCACACTTCAATGTTTTGTCTTTCTGTATCTCTTGATTCAATCTATTATTGTACCCGCCTCCTGGCCGAAGTTCCATTTTATCGGAGGCTCTTCTGCTTCTGTGATACTTCCCACTCAGCTCTACGAGTGGCAAGTATTCGGAGGCTATTAAAATACTGCTTGCGTAAACTTGAAATGACTGAGCCTCGGACGGAGCGAGCGGCGCCAACACCGGTAGCCTGTCGTGAAGGTGCTTCCCGCTCAGACTAGGAAGATTGACTGACACTGCCGATCAATATTAATACCTGTATATTAATATTAGTTGACTGTGAACATTCAAGTGGCAAAACATTCAAACATTGACCTCATCTTTCTCAATCAATATTTTAGATATGGGCTCGGAAATGCAGCGCACACCGTTGGAAAGCTCTTGTCCTAAGCTTTCCAATGCTGGCTTCAGATTTGTCGCATCATTTAGATTGATGGAGAACGATGAGGTCAAAGTTGGAAAGTTTGCCACTTGAATGACCACAGCAATATCTAATACATTTAATAACCACTTAGATGAGGTCAAGGTTATTATTAATAATATCGTTAGTGCATTTGACTCGCATGAGTCAAGGGAAAATGATATCATACTTGTATGATACCGGTAATAAGAATATACTTGCCGCTCTTATTTTATTTTATTCTCAATCTATTTTTATTTTGTTTTTATTCTAATATTATATATATATATATTTAATAATTGAATTTTCATTACTATTAATAATTTGAGAAGTAGGTCACCATCTAGTTAAATCAATATCTCTTGAGCTAACGATTTGTATGGATGACCAGAAAATAAGTTAAATTAACTTCATTAAATCGAAGGCCTAGGCTTAGTAGTAGTAAGTAGTAGTAGTAGTAAGTAGTAGTAGAAGTAGTAGTAGTAGAAGTAGTAGTAGTAGTAGTAGTAGTAGTAGGAGTAGTAGTAGTTGTAGTAGTAGTAGTAGTAGTAGTAGTAGTAGTAGTAGTAGTAGTAGTAGTAGTAGTAGTATTAGTAGTAGTAGTAGTAGTGAGTAGTAGTGAGTAGTAGTGAGTAGTAGTGAGTAGTAGTGAGTAGTAGTAGTAGCGAGTAGTAGCGAGTAGTAGTGAGTAGTAGTAGTAGTGAGAAGTAGTAGTAGTAGTAGTAGTAGTAGTAGTAG
>WBZZ01003718.1:10000-32500 GCA_019918135.1 Paulinella micropora | reverse complement strand
TCTAGTTAAATCAATAGCTCTTGAGCTAACGATTTGTATGGATCGACCAGAGGTTAAATTGTTAACTTCATTAAACCGAAGGCCTAGGCCTAGTAGTATTAGTAGTAGTAGTAGTAGTGAGTAGTGAGTAGTAGTGAGTAGTAGTAGTAGTAGTCAGAAGAAGCGAGTAGTGAGTAGTAGTGAATAGTAGTAGTAGTGAGAAGTAGTAGTAGTAGTAGTAGTAGTAGTAGTAGTAGTAGTAGTAGTAGTAGTAGTAGTAGTAGTAGTGGTAAGTAGTAGTGGTAAGTAGTAGTGGTAAGTAGTAGTAGTAAGTAGTAGTAGTAAGTAGTAGTAGTAAGTAGTAGTAGTAAGTAGTAGTAGTAGTAGTAGTAGTAGTAGTAGTAGTAGTAGTATTACTGGGTACATTCAAGTTTCAAACTCAGCCATAGAATTTGTGTTAAGGGGCAGATTTCAGATTAGCGGCCAGATTTCAGATTAGTGGTCAGAATTCACAATAGTTCAATTTAACTGCTATATCCGTCCCGCGGCAAAATCTGCATAATTTTTGCAAAATATTACCGTTAAATTGAACTAATTTGAATTCTGACCACTAATCTAAAATCTGACCGCTAATCTGAAATCTGACCCTTGACTCAAATTCGCTGGCTGAGTTTGACACT
Source organism: Paulinella micropora (assembly GCA_019918135.1). NCBI lineage: Eukaryota > Cercozoa > Imbricatea > Euglyphida > Paulinellidae > Paulinella > Paulinella micropora. The sequence goes on along the minus strand of WBZZ01003718.1, from coordinate 31,841 downwards.
TGAATGTACCCAGTAATAGTAGTAGTAGTAGTAGTATTACTGACGACATTCAAGAGAAAAAAAAATCAGTTTTTCGATTTTGGTTGGAATTTTAATTTTGTGTCAGTTTTTCATTTTTGTGGCAAACATTCAAATTTTCCAATTTAACTGTAACATTTCGAGAAAATTTACGATATTTTGCGGACGAATATAGCATTTAATTTGAAAAATTCAAATTTCCAACCAAAATCATCGGCGAAATTCCAACCAAAATTAAAATTCCAACAAAAATCTAAAAACTAATTTTTTTTCTCTTGAATGTCGTCAGTAATGGTAGTAGTAGTAGTAGTAGTAGTAGTAGTAGTAGTAGTAGTAGTAGTAGTAGTAGTAGTAGTAGTAGTAGTAGTAGTAAAAGCAGTGTTATTAGTAGTAGTGGTAGTAGTGGTAGTAGTAGTAGTAGTAGTAGTAGTAGTAGTAGTAGTAGTACTAGTAGTAGTAGTAGTAGTAGTAGTAGTAGTAGTAGTAGTAGTAGTAGTAGTAGTAGTAGTAGTAGTAGTAGTAGTCACTGAGTAAGTAGTAGTAGTAGTAGTAATAGTAGTAATAGTAGATTTAGTAGTATTAGTAGTAGTAGTAGTAGTATTAGTAATTAGTAGCAGCAGTGATCAATGCTGAGACGGAGAATAAGACGGAGAAAGAGAACAAGAATGAGAAGGAAAACAAGAAGTGCAAAGAGACGCCTACTTGGCCCCCCCGGCCTTGAGGGCCCCGCCGGATGCGAATTTTTTTTTTTTTCGTTTGAAATATGCTAGGAATTCATGTACATATTTACATACACTAGTAGAAAATATAAGGGATTTTTTCATAAATTTGAACGGTACCGCGGCTGGTAAGTTGAGTGCCACCTATTCAATGAAGCCGGCCGCGCGCAGCGGCCCAGGCTACTGCACGATATCACGTGACGGAGGCTGTATTTCAGTGTGACTCACTTTCCACAAGCTACATATTTTTTTATTAATCACACTTCAATGTTTTGTTTTTCTGTATCTCTTGATTCAATCTATTATTGTACCCGCCTCCCGGCCGAAGTTCCATTTTATCGGAGGCTCTTCTGCTTCTGTGATACTTCCCACTCAGCTCTACGAGTGGCAAGTATTCGGAGGCTATTAAAACAGTAAACTTGAAATGACTGAGCCTCGGACGGAGCGAGCGGCGCCAATACCGGTAGCCTGTCGTGAAGGTGCTTCCCACTCAGACTAGGAAGATTGACTGACACTGCCGATCAATATTAATACCTGTATATTAATATTAGTTGACTGTGAACATTCAAGTGGCAAAACATTCAAACATTGACCTCATCTTTCTCAATCAATATTTTATTGCTGTTGACATTCAAGACAACAAAAAAAATTGATTTTTCTGTTTTGATTGGAATTTCAGTTTTGGTTGGAATTTTGATTTTGGGTGAAAATTTGAATTTTTCAAATTAACTGCTATATTTGTCCGCAAAATATCGTAAATTTTCGCGAAATGTTACCGTTAAATTTGAATTTTTGTCACAAAAATGAAAAACTGTCACGAAAATGAAAATCTGACACAAAAATGAAAAACTAATTTTTGTTGTTGTCTTGAATGTCAACAGCAATAGATATGGGCTCGGAAATGCAGCGCACACCGTTGGAAAGCTCTTGTCCTAAGCTTTCCAATGCTGGCTTCAGATTTGTCGCATCACTTAGATTGATGGAGAACGATGAGGTCAAAGTTGGATAGTTTGCCACTTGAATGTCCACAGCAATATCTAATACATGTAATAACCACTTTGATCAGGTCAAGGTTATTATTAATAATATCGTTAGTGCATTTGACTCGCATGAGTCAAGGGAAAATGATATCATACTTGCATGATACCGGTAATAAGAATATACTTGCCGCTCTTTGGGATGAGTGGGAAGCGTAAAAGGAAAATGAAAGTGTAGTACTAAAGAGATACAAATTTCAAAAGAAAAAATGAGGCGTAAAAGAAAAAAAAAATTAATAACGGTTAGATCGAGGACTGGCGGTTGAACCGTACGGGCCGCTGCTGCTCCGACTGTAAGACCGCACTGCTAACCGGGTTTCTGCCCGGCCGTGTGAAAGGTGGCGGGGAGTTGGTAGTAACGGTCGCGGCGCGGGCCGTGCGGGACAAAGTGGCATTTGCAGCCGTTACGTTCCTGGCGCTGCTGGCCTATTTATACGTATGATACAATATGTATCTTGATATTACGAAATGGTGCGTGAAATATGTATGTTCGGTATGTTAAAAAAAAGCTTAGGTATATTTTATGGATGTTTTTTCGAAACTATCATGACTGTTTTTTATTGTATGTATGTATTATGCTATGCTATGCTAGGCCATGTTATACTCTGCTATGTTCTGCTATGTTCCATTCATTCCATCATTCCTTCCATTCCTTGCCATTCCTTGCCATTCCTTCCCTTCCTTCCCCTCTGCAATCCAATTCAATCCAATACAATGCAATCCAATGAAATCCAATCCGATCCAATGCAATGCTATGCAATGCTATGCTATGCTATGCTATGTATGTATGTATGCATTTACATATGCATGTATGTATGCATATGTATGTATGTATGTATATGTATGTATGTATGTATGTATGTATGTATGTATGTATGCATGTATGTATGCATCTATGTATGTATGTATGTATGTAAGTATGTATGTATGTATGTGTATACGTATGTATGTATGTATGTATGCATGTATGCATGTATGTATGTATGTATGTATGTATGCATGTATGTATGTATGTATGTATGTATGTATGTATGTGTGTATGTATGTATGTCGATGTTTCGGCCGTTATCTATCTATCTATCTATCTATCTATCTATCTATCTATCTATCTATCTATCTATCTATCTATCTATCTACCTACCTACCTACCTATCTATCTATCTATCTATCTATCTATCTATCTATCTATCTATCTATCTATCTATCTATCTATCTATCTATCTATCCATCCGTCCATCCATCCATCTATCTATCCATCTATCCATCTATCTCACCTGTCGCTCACGGTCGTTTCTGCCGTTACTACTGCTGAATGGGCCGGCCCAGAAGTTGGAAAAAGGAAGTGATTTGCCCGATTTGCTGCGCTATGCTATGCTATGCTATGCTATGCTAGGCTGTGCTATGCTATGCTATCTTTTACCTGTCGCTCGCGGTCGTTTCTGCCGATACTGCTGCCGCTGACTAGGCCGGCCCAAAAGTTAGAAAAGGAAGTGATTTGCCCAATTTGCTGCGCGGGGCCGGCCGCGTTGTCCGAGCTGTTTTCCGCTATAGTTATGCCATGTAAGTGTACACGTAAATGTAAAATGTAAATGTAAAATGTAAATGTAAATGTAAATGTACATGTAAATGTAAATATAAATATAAGTATAAATATAAGTATAAATATAAATACACATGTACATGTAAATGTAAATGTATTATGTATGATGATGTACCACTGGTGTGTTGCGCCGCCACGTGCACAGGGGGCGAGAAGAGCGAGGAAGAAAAAACACGTGACAACATAGGGCGATGACTGTCGGAGAAAATTGTGCTGGAAAGGGCCCGTTGGAATGGCGCACGCCTTAAGACATGCACAACATTGAGCAGTCACGTGGCAACAAAGACTGTGGGGTGCATTATAAACATCATCACTGACGCGCCGCCTAAACACAGCCACGTGGATGTATACAATAATAATAATCACGTGGCAACATTGGGCGGTGTGACTGTCGGACATTGTGCTGGAAACGGCCCGTGGGAATGACACACGCCTAAACAACAACGGAGAAAACAGAAAAACACGTGACAACATTGCGCCATGGCTGTCGGGTGTATATAATATGACGTGGCAACATTGGGCGATGACTGTCGGACATTGTGTTGGAATGACACGCGCCTACACAACGGAGAAAACAGAAAAACACGTGACAACATTGAGCCATTGCTGTCGGGTGTATATAATATCACGTGACAACATTAGGCGTTGTGACTGTGGGACATTGTGTTGGAAACGGCCCGTGGGAATAACACGTGCTTAATTACAACATGTGTATGTATCTGTCTGTCAGTCGATCTATCTATCTATCTATCTATCTATCTATCTATCTATCTATCTATCTATCTATCTATCTATCTATCTATCTACCTACCTACCTACCTACCTACCTATCTATCTATCTATCTATTATGTCTTCTGTCTGTCTCTGTCCCCCCCCCCCCTCCTCCTCCTCCTCTCTCTCTCTCTCTACATACATACATACATACATACATACGTAGATATATATAAATCTACATATATACATATAAATATATATATATACACACATATATATATATATTTATATATGTATATAACATATATATATAACACATATATATGTATATATACACACACATATATATATATACATATACATATACATATACATATACATATTACCTGGCCGTTGCATCTTGGTCTACAGATGTCCCTGCTTCCGATATATATATATATATATATATATGCATATACATATACCTGGCCGTTGCATCTTGGTCTACAGATGTCCCATCTCGACTCACTTCACCTAGTAGATAGATAGATATATAGATAGATAGATAGATAGATAGATAGATAGACAGACAGACAGACAGATAGATAGATAGATAGATAGATAGATAGATAGATAGATAGTATCCCTCCTTCCGATGAAACCCTTGTCCCGTCTCGACTCACTTCACCTATTTTATTTATAGATAGATATGTTTAATCTATGGGCGTGGCTTAGCTTGAAAAGCCATGGCCTCCTATACTACCCCCGGACAAGAACTTTCAGCACCGGCCAAGCTGCACACCAACCACTGTCTCGCTGTGGTTGGTGTCTGTGCCCAGTTCAAGCCGAAAGGTAGCCGAGCCCTTTTGATTAGGGGGAGTTTCGAGACTGTTCGACAGTCTAGTATAAACCGACAGAGCACTGTAGGTTTTATTCCGGGCTCAACAAGCGAGAAAGGGCACCCTGAGGGAACAGGATTGTGCTTCCCGTCGCTATTTCGGCATGTGACTTATAGGCGTATGGCTAGGCACCTATAAGGCACCCCACCACGGGCCCAGCACACCCACACCATCCCCTAATTCTCTGTCTGTCGACAGATGGCACCCATTTCAAAAAAACCAAGCCCAAGGGAGGGTCAGTGACACCTCAAGTGGCCTTGGTTCACTCCGTGAAGTAAGTGATGAGATCAACTGATGAGATATCGACTAATGTCAGAAAAAAGGAGCTTCTGATTTCGTCAACCAAGGAAGTCTGTGGGTAAAGTATTAACCCGATGCCCAGCTAAGCCGTGATGTTTGCACGGAAGGGACTGATACAGGCGATACCAAATCTCCCTAGTACCAGGCGGGGCCAGGGCTCGTTCCATAAGCGCCCCTTGCAGAACGAGCTCCCACCTCCATTACAGAGGACCCAGTAAGCAGATGGAGTTTCGAGACTGTTCGACAGTCTAGTATAAACCGACAGAGCACTGTAGGTTTTATTCCGGGCTCAACAAGCGAGAAAGGGCACCCTGAGGGAACAGGATTGTGCTTCCCGTCGCTATTTCGGCATGTGACTTATAGGCGTATGGCTAGGCACCTATAAGGCACCCCACCACGGGCCCAGCACACCCACACCATCCCCGAATTCTCTGTCTGTCGACAGATGGCACCCATTTCAAAGATAGATAGATAGATAGATAGATAGATAGATAGATAGATAGATAGATAGATAGATAGATAGATAGATAGATAGATAGATAGATAGATAGATAGATAGATGAGATGTCGCAAAGGAATGTAGTCCTTGCAAAGGAACGCAGTTTCACATCAAACAATAATTTGTGTACTGTGCATGTGTCTGGAAAATGGTTAGACTGTGTTCTGGAAAAAGAAGAGGAGGAAGGACGTTGAAGAAAAAGGCAATCTAGGAATGGAGAGTGGGAGGATAAGGAAGAAGAGAAAGAAAAGGAAGCCGTTAGTCCAAGTGTTTTGAGCAGATAGATAGATAGATAGATAGCGCTCTAGCGGCATGCGGATGCTTCAACAGATTCATAGACAATCCTGAACCTACTGAACAGCTATGAAAGGGAAATCGTTCCAAGCTGGTGTGATGTGCCCATACAAAGATGCTGGTCCCTACGTACCAGTAAAGAAATGATTTTGCCGTGATGTACAGGTACATTGTACCATAACTGTAGATAATGTGGTCAATGGTGCCGCCAACAGTAAGTTTTTCATTTAGGCCGGCGCTCTTTTCTTCCTTTTCTTTTATTAGTCAGGCCGGCGCGCTGCATTCAGGTCCCTTTTTTCAGCCACACAAAAAAAAATTCGAGACAAACCGTCGCATCTGAAGCATAGAAGGTCCCGATTTCCCCCCCCCCACCCCCCCCAAGCTTACTATTTTGCCCCTTTTTCCTTTTTTTTTTCTCGGGCACCAACAACTTGTGCTCGTGTATTAGTGGGAGGTGAAGTACAACTTGAGGTGAACCCGACGTGCTTAGTTCCGGTACCACACGAACGACATAAATATAGAGATGAATAACTTAGGACGATCGAATCTTGGACGGTATCGACAGAAATGATGACAAAATGAGATTATTGAGAATCGACGAAGATGGAGATAGGTAATAGCTACTCAAAGGATAGAATTGAGACAGGATTGAAAATAGCTGTATTGAACGAGTCAAAGCTGGATATCAAGCAGAGAATCCTTTTAGATAGGTTGGAAGGTAGATAGATAAGACCAGCCCACGTAGAGGTAGGTAGGTAGGGAATGAATAGGATGAATAGAACGATTTTGAGATTGAGATTTTCATAAAGTTTGATGATTTATTATTATGATGATGATGATGAATGACGATGATGAATGATGATGAAGATGATGTGATGCATGATGATGATGGACGATGATGAATGGTGAAGATAATGATGATGATTGAATGAAGAATGATGAATGACGTCGACGATGATGATGATGGAATGACGATGATTGATGATGAATGATTAATGACGATGATGAATGAATGATGATGAATGAATGATGATGAATGACGATGATGATGAATATGATGATGAATGATTATGATGATGATTGATGAAGGATGATAATATAATAATAATAATAATGACGATGATTGTTTTATGATGACGATGATGATTGTTTTATGATGATGATGATGAATGACCAATGACGATGATGATGCGGAGGAGATGAATAACGATGATGAGCATGATGATGATGATGGTACAGATGATTGAAGAACAGATGATTGAAGAATGATGATGAATGACAATGAGCATGACGATGAATGATTATGATGAATGTCGATGAGGATGATGATGATGAAGATGGTGAATGATGATTGACACGATGATGATGATGATAGATTGATTTGATTGATTGAGATAGATAGATAGGTAGGTAGATAGATAGATAGATAGATAGGTAGATAGATAGATAGATAGGCGGTTAGGTAGGTAGGTAGATCGATAGATAGATATGCAAGCGGTTAGGTAGGTAGGTAGATCGACAGATAGATAGGCAGGCGGTGAGGTAGGTAAGGTAGATAGATAGATAGGCAGGCGGTGAGGTAGGTAGGTAGATAGATAGATAGGCAGGCGGTTAGGTAAGTAGGTAGGTAGGTAAATGAATAGTACGTAGACAGATCGACGGATGGTTGGATGGATAGATGATGATGGTGATGATGATAAATGAATGACGACGACGATGATAATGATAATAATGATGATGAGGATGAGGATAATGAATGACGATGATGATGAATGATGATTAATGACGACGATGATGACGATGAATGACGATGAATCATGATGAGGATGAATGATGATTTATGATGATGATGATTAATGACGATGATGAGGATGAAGATGATGGCTATGATGAATGACCATGAGGATGATGATGAAGATGAGGATGATGAATGACGACGACGATGATGAATTATGATGAGGATGATGATTATTATGATGAGGAGGATGATGATGAATGACGATGAGGATGAGGATGGTGATGAATGACGATAGATAGATAGATAGATAGATAGGTAGGTAGGGGTAGGTAGGTAGGTAGATAGATAGATAGATAGATAGATAGATTATAGATATAAATAGATAATCTGATAGATAATCTGATAGATTGATTGATTGATGAGGTAAAATTAGATTAGATAAGATTAAATAAGATGGATGGATGGATTCAATTGATTGGTAGATATATAGATTGATAGGCAGGTAGATAGATAATAGATTAGATTTGATTGGATAGGATAGGAGTATAGATAGGTAGGTAGGTAGATAGATAGATATATGGGTGGATAGATAGAATTGATTGATTAGATATAGAGATAGATAGATAGATATGTAGGTAGGTAGATAGACATGGATGGAGAGATAGATAGATATAGTAGGTAGGTAGATAAGATAGATAGACATGGATGGAGAGATAGATACAGAGATAGATGAATGAAATAGATAAAAAGAAAAAGATGGAAAGAGGTGGATGGAGAGAGAGCGAGAGATGGAGATGGATGGAGAGATAATCAGAGAGATGGGTGTGTGTGTGTTGGGGGGGGGGGTAGTAGGTAAATAGGTTAGATGGATTATTGATGGATTAGATAGAGTAGGGTGGATTAGATAGGATATTAAAGATAGGTAGGTAGTCAGGAGTCATGTAGGTAGAAGACGAAGAAAGAAAGATGGAAGAAGAAAACACACACACACACACAAAGGAAGAACAAAGCAGATGGCGAAGTAATAGTAGTAATACAAGAACAAAGAAAAAGAATACGAATATGAAGAAAGCAACACAGGGGGGGGGGAGGAAATAAAGATAAAAGTAGATAGATATATATTGCTGGATATATGGATCTTTTATGTACATACTTGATGTTTTGCTACAACTAGGTTAGGTCTCGATAGCGGTTTATAAGATGCATGAGAAGCAACCAGCAGAAAAAGATACTACAGCCTAGCTGATGGAGAAAAGGAGTAGCTCGGTGGGAGAAAGAAAACAGGCTGCGAAAGAATACTACTGCTCAGAATAAGTGCCAGCAAACGGGAAGATGTGGAGAAAAGTAAGGAGAAGTTGAAAAATGTGGAGAGAGAGCTCATGAAGGCTGTCAACTTTGTGCCAACTTGTACCCACAAATTGAAAAGATGTGGAGAGGGCTTAGCCGCTACCGACTTGTGCCAGCAACTGAAAAAGATGTGAACAAGGAAGACAGGCTGCCAACTTGTGTTAACAACCGAAAACATCCAGAAAAAGCTGCCGTTTGTTCCACCTGGAAAGAGATGAGGAGACAGCTCGAAAGAAGGCAGGCTGCGAAAAGAAACTTACATCAGTCAGCAACTGATAAGATTTCAGCTTATCGATGCTAGCTCGTCCAGGAGAAAGGAAGACAGACTTCGTAACTTTGTCAGGTTGCTACTAATAGTCTTGTCGTGTAGTTCCCAAGGCCTCTGTGTCAGCCTAGTAGACGCAAGCCGATTTTTCTCATTCATGGAAATTTTATCCGGTGTGTTTACACACCAAATAAAGCTTTGTGTGAGTTTGTATACAAAAGTAGGCAGATACAACGAACTCTTAATAGAACACTATGGCTGCTTTGAGTCCTGACAGTGTGAGCAGGTGAAATACCAGTAAATAGTAGAGAGGTTACTTCGTTTATTTACGTGATTTCGAACTCTTGGCAGGCTTGGAAACGGAGTGTCTCGAGTCTTCAAGTAAACAGTCATAAACGGATAGTTGGGTTGTTGGGCTTGAAAATTCCTCCAATTGATTTGGGAAGGCGAAAATGACTGGGAAAGGAAAAGCATTGCGTTCTTCGGTGTATTTCCTTGTCCTAAAATTAACCGTAAAACGTGTTTCACGGGAAATCGGGGGAAAAGGTATAGTAATACGGATGGGAAAAATAGTAATAGCTAAAAAGAACTTTGAACTGATCGTTTGAAATCATTTCTGAACGAAATCGAAAACTAGTTAGTGAAGTCGAAACGTCGTGCAGAGGAGAATCTAATGAACTGGTGAAAAAGAATGTCTTATCAACAGTAGTAAAGGTTTTGGCTGGTCGTTAAGAGCTCAGTCTGATATTTAATATTATTTTGAATGATATAAAATTAACAGGCGCTGAGGGGTGAATAATCCAGGAAACTGCAAATTTCGGAAATTCTGAGTGCAAACTAATTTAATATTAATAATTTATGTTAAGTAACTTGAAAAAAGTGACTAGTAACAATAAATTTCGTAATGCGCTGCCTTGTCTTAATATTAATATTATCTTTTTCAAGCTGCTCAATGTATTAATATATGTACAGAAACCCGGCTGTACAGAGCTTAACCCTTACTCCTGCTTCCACATTTTTGGAAAAGGGGGGAGAACGAGAAGAGGACAAGGAACTTGAGCTTAGACTCAAAACCGTAGAACGAAAAATTCATGTGCTAGCGGCTAGTTTACATAGACCAGACGCGCTATGCTACACTGACCTCTTTTGTGAAACTTTACAAACCACATTAAAAGTTGGTAATTATACGATGGCGAATATTAATATTGTCGGCCAGAAGTTTTTGAATAGTCACCGGACATGGGTGGACAAAAACATTAGAAAAACAAAGGGGACCCTAAAGGGGTAGGCAGCCGTACGGAAATTACGGGCATCGTCACATTAATTTTCAAATTGAAATCCGGTCGAGTATATCGTGCGGACCTCTATGTTGTCCCCGATTACCACGGTTCAATCCTGCTGTCGTATGACCAATTGGCTACGATGGGGGCAGTGATCGATTGCGCCGCACGGCGGGTGATTTATGGAGTGAAGAATGGAGAGGAGGAGGATATTAATCCGATGACTGCTACTGACTCATACGAGGCTTTTGAGCTGAGTCTAGCAACGGAGAGGAAAAAGTTGGCCTTCGTACATGAGGCAACTGAAGCCTATGTACACCCCTATGTCACAGTGCCGGAGGAACTGACCTGGACCGACAATTGGGAGACGGAGATGCAGGCGTATACGGTTACGATTCCCGCATGTGACAGAAAGTCTATTGATGACTTAGTCGTAGCGCGTAATGAGGAGATAATATGTGTTGCGAAACAGTGCCCGTCGTTGGCCAGATTCGCAGAAGGTGGCGGGGCAGATGTCCATATTACTAATGGCTACTCTTACCATGCGAAGGTGTCAGATGAGAAGAGAGAGGCGTTTGTGCCAAGGAGGAAGGGGCGTATCCCCGATACTCCAGCGGATGACATTAAAACTGTTATCACGAACTTTTGGTGCGATGTGCCTACCTGGCCGCGCTCATTAACTGAAGTGAAAAAGTGTCTACGGACTCTATTTGAGAGTAACAAGCCGTATACTGTCATTCTGCCATACAATGAGAAGGCGATCTGGGCACAGGAGACAAGGGACCGGCTTATTGATCATCCTATACCTGTTCCTTCTCGCAAGCAACAGTTAGTGGTGGCTTGTCGACTCGGGTCTCGGGAGCAGAGCAGTGCATACAACCGGAAGCTCAGAGCCCAGGACAAGTTGAAATTGATACCTCAAGCTTTCACATGCTTTGATGGTTTCTACACCCGTAAGGCTCCGATACAATACGCGAACCTTATTGATATGCTTGTCGGGCTGGGTCATGATGATGAGCCGGACACAGTCACGTATGAAAGAACGGGACTAGACGATTTGTCCGAGGAAGATTTGAGTTTGGAGGAGGACTTAGCGCCCCTCAAGGAGCATAAGAAGATGTCGGAGGAAGATTTCCAAGCGGCGGCGCGGAAAATTTTAGAAGAAGGAGTGGGTACGGAGAGAGAGAAGGCGTTTCTCAAAGCTAAGATGGAGGCGTACAGAGAAATTTTCGACCCTCCTCGGGCAGGTGGTGTAAAGTCGGATGACTTCACTGCTGTCATTTACAAGATACCGGGTGCGGAGCCATCTCCGGCACCACGGAGGGCAAATTTGAGCATACATGAGGCAAAAATAGCGGAGGAGAATGTGAGACAGTTGCTCGATGAGGACTTTATTGAGAGATCTACATCTCCAATTGTCTCTCAACCGAAAATCGTCCCTAAGCCAGGAGGAGAATGGCGCTTGACGATCAATTATGCCCGTGTGAATAAGGTGCTAGAGGAAGAGAGAAATCCTCTGCCGACCTTAGAAGAAGGCAGAAGGGTGCTGCGGAATGCTAAATTCTATTCGGTCATTGACCTTAAGAACGGCTTCTGGCAGATACCACTGGACGAGAAATCCAGATGGCTGACTGCATTCGTTGTGGGTATGGAAATATACCAGTGGAAGGTGCTTCCAATGGGACTCAAACAGGCCCCGGGGCTCTTTCAGAAGGAGATGCAGAAGATGTTGAGCGGTCAATATAACGACCAGTCGGAGGATGGTTTTATGAGAAGGAGAGGACAGAAGGCGGGAGAATATGCATTTTGTTACATCGATGACATCATCGTATACTCTAACACAATGGAAGAGCATATCGATCACTTGTCAGATGTCTTCAGGCGCATCGGAGCTTTTGGCCTGAAATGCAACTTAAAGAAATGTCAGCTTGCCAGGACAAGTGTGACGTATTTGGGTTACGAGATTTCTCATAATAGGGTCTCGATATCGCGCGAGAAGAGGGAGGAGATCATGAGTAGACAGTTGCCAAAGAATCGCACAGAGTTACACTCTTTTCTTGCGATGGCACAGTACTACAGCCAGTTCATACACGATTGGGGTGCAACTCGGGCTAAGTTGGAGAAGATGATTGATTTTGGAGACTTTGAGAAGTGGGATGAGGAGGCTTTGCAGGCGTTTAATACGCTCAAAGATCTCATTTACAAAGATCCAAAGGACGGCGGATTAGTACTTATGATGCCCGACTTTACGAAGCCGTTCGTAGTCGACACGGATGCATCTAAGCTTGCGTTTGGCGCGGTGCTGCAACAGGAAGATGAGGAGAAAAAGTTGCGCCCGATCATGTTTATTAGTAGAAAGCTGTGTGCGGCGGAGCGAAATTACTGCACGCGACAGAGAGAGGCGTTGGCAGTAGTATGGGCTCTCAAGAGGCTCAGAGAATACTTGTGGGGAGGACCTCTATTCACGGTTAGGACCGATCATCACAACCTTCTTTGGTTGATGAATCATGAACAAACCGGCCGTTTGGCGCGGTGGCAAGCTTTCTTGTCATGTTTCAATTTCACGATGGTCTATTTACCGGGAAAGCGAAACGTAGTCGCTGATAGCCTTTCTAGGCTAGAGTTTCAGTCGGAGGTGTCGGCTCTCGTATCATCAGTGGAAATGATAGATCTGTCCAAAGACAAGGTGTACGAGGTAAGCCACATAGAGGCGATGCAGATGGCAAGAGGCGTTCGATACCGCACGGGTCTACGATATAGTCCTCAAGGCCCGGATCATGACATATGCTGTGAGGCGCATGTTCTCGAAGACGCTGAGTGGTCTTATGAGGAATACGAGACTGCGAAGGCGAATATAAAAGAGGAGGAGCAGACGACTGAGGTCTATACTGAACCTCCACAGGAAAATCGAAGCGAGCTTGATGAAGACCCGGAAAGGGTAGGAGTAAGGTTGGAGGACGGTACTATTCATATCGCCTCGCCTACCGCGTGGAGGCAGCAACAGGCGACGGATCCGGAGTTCAAGGAGCTCATAACGTTATACAAGAACCCTAATGAGCTTTAAAAGACTCCACAGATCAAAGATCAGATGAAGGAGATGGCGTGGAGAGATGGGCTATTGTGGTACAAGGGCCAGCATGGCAAATTTGCATCACAGCCTGACAAATGGACTCTCTGGGTACCAGAGAAGTTGAGGCGCTTTATATATGTCGCAGCCCATAACTGTCCCTTACTGGCACATCCGGGTCGACAAAGAACTCATTGGTTCATAGCGAGGCGATTTTGGTGGAAAGGGATGAAGGAGGAGATAGACAGGGAAGTGGACACATGCATCCCATGCAAAACCACAAAGACACCGCTGAAGGCGAACTTTGGCCTGATCGGTACATTCCCGTTACACGCCGGGATGTTTGAATTTTTACACATCGATCATGTGGGACCTTTCCCCGGATCGGCCGAAGGGTACAAATACCTTCTTACTGCGATAGATCGAGCCACCAATTATGTCTGGGTTGTTCCTGTTAAGGACGCTACAGGCAAGACAACTGCGGAGGCTCTGATCGATAGGATCGTCTCGCAGATCGGAGTGCCTAGAAAGATATGTTCTGATCGAGGTTCTGACTTTAATAATGAAGTCATCGACAGACTATCTAAGTACTACGGGATGAAATGGCAATATGCTACTGCCTATAACCCGAGAGCAAATGGCAAGATCGAGCGGGTACATAGACCTCTCAAAGCCTCGCTTAAGATGTACTGTATGAAGAAGGAGAATCAGAGAGCCTGGGTGTGGAGGCAGCACCTTCATTTGCCTTTGCAATGAACTGTCTACCCTCATCGGCATTAGGAGGAGCCAGGAGCTCAGTCTCGCCATATCAATTGGTTTACGGCCGAGAGCCTAATATCCCAACCTCACTTCTGCATCCAAAAGACACTTGGGCAGATGAGGATGAGTTGTTCGGGATGAGGCTAAGAGCGAAGATGGAGGCGGAACAAATAGTTGCGGCGCACAGGGAGGCGGAGCGCAGAAAGACTGACGCACAAGGAGTGCGACAAGCGCACTTAGATCAAGTCCGTTTCCAGGTTGGGGATATTGTACTCTTGTACCATCCTCAAGTCCCTAAGGGGGTTAGCTCTAAGCTGTTTACCCACTGGAAAGGACCATACCAGGTCATGGAACAGATGGGACCTCTGAATTATAAGATCAGGGGTAGAGGGAAGGTGCAGATTGTGAATGTTCGAAGGCTGATCAAATATGACCCCTTCTTACTTGAGGATGAATCCGTTGAGGAGGCGTTGAAACGGATGAAGGAGGACTTCCAAGAGGTACCGCCTATACAGAAGGAGGATACCTTAGAGGAGGAGAATGCCTATCGGGCACCGGTCACGGAGAAGGAGGAGACCGAGAAGGAGAGTAAGGAAGACTCAAACCGCAAAAGCGCGGCGGGGACTCAGTCTAAAGCCCCCATAGTCCGCGGCGGTACGAAGGAGAAGTTCACGGAGGCGCAGAGGAGGAGAGCGCAAAACGATCTCATCTTCGACCAACCGAGGAAGGTGGCAAGGTCGACGCGAGCGACGGATGTCCATGGAGGAGGAGGGGAGAAGGACACTAACCCGAACGCGGGTAATGTGGACATTCGACATGTGCGATGGAAGGAAGGAGAGGCGATTGCGGCCATCAAGTGGGTCCGAGACGCTTTTTATCTGTTGAGACCGGCAGAATCTCATGTTGCCGATGACACTCTCTCAGATCTTTATCTCATGCGAGCTGTGGCGGTCCCGCAGATTACACGGGCAGCACGGACATCGAAGAGATCCTTAGCAGCAAAAACGATACAACCGGTACTCCATTTTTGGAGAAGCATGGACCCTGTTGAGGATCCAAAAGCTAGACAATATTTACCGGTGTACAAAGACGCAAAAAATCTCGAGACATGGGATGATACTATTACCCTTCGAGACAAAGACCACACTGCGTGGACTATTCAGTCACTGCCTAGAGGAGTGCTTGATATTCCTTTTGACTTATCTTTGGGCGCCATCCCTAACAAAATATGGGACATTCTTGAGGAGTCGAAGTTTGACTTGACTTTTGTTGGCGGCCCGCCACCTGGCAAAGGGGTTCGCGCAAGGCGACGAAGGCAGTAAGTGACATTTTTTTCTTTTATCACGCGTCGGACATTGAAAGCTGCATGTGGATTAATCTCATAGTGCCCATGTCAGATCATGTCTTATTAAAATGTTTTTATACCATTGTTGTTACTTGGCATTTTTATCGCAACATATGAGTGCGAGGGTCAATCGGCAAATGGATACGACACCGTATAAGGGGATCGCTTGTGAGTTTAGCGATGGTGTTCCTGGTACGACCCTGCTTCAAGTATCCAGGGTGATGTTCTCAAAAAATGTTCTCATAGTAGACATATTAAATTTTTTTCTTTGGATATACTTAATATCGTCATACCAGCACGGTCCGTCTCTACTTGTGTCGGCATATCGCATGGTCGGGCTCACTCACCCCGGCTTTGGATATAGTTATTAGGTCTGGCCCCCTAGTACTATATTAAGGTAACCGATTGAATACAAGGGTATGTTATTAAAAGACAATGTATTTACTGATCGGAAGTGTTTTTGGAGAAGGAGAAAAATTATAACGCTGCTTTTATTGCAATAGTAATACTATTTGTTCTTGACATACTGCCTCAGGACTAAGTTACGGGGGGGACAACAAGTGTGGAAGGAGGAGTTTTTATTTGCAAAAACGAGGCTGGAGATTTATAGTTGACTCGTGTCTGGCGTATGCGTTTTATATATCCACTGCACCATCTATCCGTGGGTTAATGCACTTAGTTGCGACACCCAGTAGCGTTTGTGCAGAAAAGAAATTAGCAATTATGCATATTTCCGTCAAAAAAAACGGGAAGGGGTACTGTAGGCATCACCCCCCGGATAGCCGGTAAAAAGTACTATTTTTCTGGTGTCAGGTGCACCTAGTTTTTTCACATTATTTTCAATATCGTTTGGCCTGATTTGACCTAATGCCATTTTAACCTTGGTCTGTTGCAGTTTTCTTTTCGGCTTCACTGAGCTAATGTAACGAGATATCATTCTCTTTTGGGGATTTGTGTCTGGTTGTATTACAGACTTTTTATTGAGCTATCTTCGGGGATTGTAACAATCTGGCAGATATTAATATAAGAGGCAGCCAGTCTGACCTCGGTTGTGAAGGTTTTATTAGTTATTAAAGAACCGTGACTGTTTTTTGACATGGTTAGCTTCAACCTGACTCATTTCGATAATATTTATTATATAACTATCAAAATTCACATATGGATTCAAAACTAGAAAAGTACAGCCGATCTATATTTGTGGATCTTAATCCACAACTTAACTTCTTGAGTCTCCGGGGCTTCCGGTATCTCGAGTGTCTTTTGGACAGAGTCTGGTACACCGAGTGTACTCGTGTCTATAGCAGAGACTATTGAGTCCTTTGGCGGGGGTACGGTCCGCTGCTTCTTCGTAGGAGAAGACCTAGCCTTCAGTTGCGGCCTCCTCTCCTCCATCGCCTTCTTCGCCTTCCTATTCGCATCATTTATCATATTAGCTCTCGAAGGATGAACTAGCAAGTGCTTACCTTGAGGCTTGTGAGGCTGTGTGCCTTCACCTTCACGTCTGGGAGGAACGGAACCGTTCGTATCCTGTTCATCAACAGTAGGCATAACTGTGACTGTCGGATTAAAAAGAACAGTTTTTATCTCCTTCTCTCTCTTCTTTTCCTCTTTCTTCTCCTCCCGTCAGTCTACGACGACAACACGCTCACCTGAGCCGGTGTCTTCGTCTTGACGTCCCCCCTCCGTAGCGGTATAAGCTTGCTGGGGGTAGTTGGAGCTGGAACTGGTGCTATAATTCCAGTATCCGTGTCCTCTGGGAGGGCGCGCTGGGGTCCGTCCTCCCCTTCCACGAAAGCCTCGTCCTCGTGGTGCCGCCCCTCTTGGTGTCCCTCGGGACCCTCGTGACGATCCTCTCGTCTCTCCTCCTCCTCTAGTCGGCGCCTTTGATCGGCCCGATGTCTCTCTCTTCTCCCTTCTCTTCATTCTGTCAAGGAAGTAAATGATGGCCTCCCGGAACTCCGCATCCGAGACCATATTCGCATTCCACCTCCCCTCCTCCAACTCCTTCTTGTACATGGCGTACATGGTCTTTTTCATGCCTTCGAGCTCTCTAAGGAAAAGATTTCGCTGCCTATCATCAAGAGAGTCGTGGCTGAAGAGGCAATTGCCTACTCCTTTCTGTGCCTCATGCTTGCACGCCATGTATGAAAAATAGCGGTAGCACGGCGTCGGCTCATCATCTCTCCCCCTCTTGAGACCTGCCGTTCGAGTTGCATGTGCTGCTTGAGCACCTCCAACCCCCTGTGTCGCGGCACTGGAGAATGACTCGGTGGCCGTGTCCAATTCGGAACACGCGTCGAGCACCTCCTTGAACAGGTCGCCCGGCGGAGTAGCCGCTACAGTCCTCTCGTATATATTCGTTTCTAAAAAATCCGCCGTCTTCACCGCCGTGAAGGTCGGACAGGACTGTATGATCCTTGCGAGCTGCTCGGGTGTCGTGTACACAAAGCACTCAGGAAGTACAAAATGATAGACTTCCGGCTATAAAAGAGCCCGTACTTGGCGCTGACCTCAGTGAGGATCGCTGCCAACCTCGTGCCAATGCCCAGCCCTTCGTTCACCTCTTGAAAAATCTCAAACCCAATCAAAGTACCAGTGCACAGGTGCTGATACCCATGAGTTTTAAAGTATTGCAAGAGGACGGCAACTGGCACCGTGCATTGCAGGTCTGAGGCTGCTCTCCTAGCCGCCACCTCTACCGCTCTCATCGCCTTGTACTCCCCAACATCAAACCCTTGTGTGATGATTGATGGGTCCAACAAGGTGTACAACGCCTCATACTCCTGTGTTTCGTCCGTTGGATGCTGCTTCATACAAGCATCAATTCTTCTGAGCTTGTCTCGAAGGTTCGCATCCGTGTCCTTCTGACTCGCTGTCTCTGCATACAGCGTCAGAGCAGTGGCATCGGACTTTGTATATTTTTGGAAGGCCTGTATGATAGCCTGTCTGTCCTTTTTGTCATTACTGTTGACAATAACAGTGGTAGGCGCTGAGCTAGTCGCAGGGGCCGAAGGGGCTGTGTGGGCTGACGGGGCGGAGCGGCCCGAGGGAGCCATATAAGATCCAGAGGAATATTTCTGTCCCTTTGTTCCCGCCGCCTTGGCTAATGCAATCTTTGCCTCCATCTCCTTCTTTTCTTTCTCAGCCGCTAGCTCTTTGATATACAGCTCTTGGGCATGATGAAAAAAAGACAGGATCTCAGCTGCCTTCCGAAGGAACAAGGCCTTCTCCGCCAACTCCTTCTCTCCCGCTTTATTGGTGGGGGGTGGTGCGGCCGTCCCCTCCAAGATCGTATGATCCTTCGTGAAGACCCACCTCTTCCATGCGTCATCCTTCACCAAGGCCGCATGCAGCTTCTTCATCCTCGTCACCCCTCCAGCTTCGCCTTCTATTTCCCTCAGGGCCGGGTGAAGGTCCCTGCCAAACTGGGTGTGTTGGAGTTTACCCAGGTCCACTAACTTGGCCTCCATAAGTTTCAGAGACACATCCATGACATTGATCTGTCCTTTTGGATTCCTGAACTTAAACTCCTTTTCCACTCTCTTTATTGAATCAATGTCCTGACCAGGATCGAGCAACCTAGCCAGTGCTCTTGTGTTCCATGGCAGCACAGTCTTTCCAGTCTGGTACTCAAAGAGTATAGCACACTCAAACACTGTCCATGAGAGGTCGAGTAGCTCCAGTAAAGACATATTGTCCCCAAATGAGACATGTTGCACCTGTAACTGTGCACCGTCGTCTCTGAGGAATTCTGCGAGAGGCAGAGCTTGCCTTGGGAGAGGGTAACAGATGTCCTCCTTCTTCAAGGGTTGTCCCCATCGCATTTCTTGGGGAATGTATAGCCATTTATAGGCCTCATCCTTCCCTTTCTTCTCCTCAAACTCCTTCTTACTTAGTTTGCCATATTCGGCCACAAACCTCGCTTCCTCTCCTCCCTTCTGCTCCTCCTCGACTTCCTCTGCTCCTCCTGTGTCAAAGGAAGGTGCAGTAAAAAATTGATTCTCTGCTCCTCCTGTGTCAAAGGAAGGTGCCAGATCTCCTCCTTCTGCATGAGAGTCAACGAACTCCTCTTCGTTTCCTGGGGTTCGCTCACTCTCCCCCCCTCCTTCCTGCCAGTCTTCAGACCTAGTAGACATGGATGCTGAAGGAATACGGATGAGACAGAGTTGTTTCTACCCAGTAATTGCTCTGTTCGTCTATGAGGAACGAATAGAGAGAAAAAACGAAAAGACAGTATAGAGAGAGAGCGTCTCACCTCTATGTCTTATGTGTTTTTTTTTTTTTTTTTTTTTTTTTTTTTTGTGAGAAAGAAGTAATCTGTACGACTTTCTCTGAAAATTTGATCTCCTTCTCCACTCCTCTTTTCTTTTTCTCTTTTTGTTGTTGTATCTGTTATGAGGTACGAGGACCTATGTACAGATAATGTCAAAGAGGCTAGAGAAGCACTCCTTGAGAAGTCGACTTGTCGTCTGACACTTGTTCAGACCTATTGTCGAAAGACAGTCAGAGATTTGCAAAAATACTCTGATGTGTGTGGTTTGAGAGGCAACAAAGTGCACAGACTTGAAAGGTAGAGTACTACGCTCGTGTCCTTCAAGTTTGTTTGTATCTGTGAGTGTTTGTTTGTACGTCTGTTGACCTACTCTGTCTCTGTCTCAAGAGAGAACAAAAGAACAGCTACGAGGTCTGGTGTCTGGCCTCCTTGTGAGGACACAGATACAGGCTGTGGAGAGGGTACTGAGACACCTACTCACAAACGCCTAGACGTCTAGTTTTGCAAAAAGAGCTGTGTGGGGATGTGCTGGAGTATTTGTTTTTTGGAACACCTACTCAGAAGAAATAGGTCTGTCCAATTTTTCTTTCTGCTGTTCCAAAAACAAGCCAGAAAAGAAATCAGCCTTGTGCTGGTGACTCCAATGTTACAATCCCCGAAGATAGCTCAATAAAAAGTCGGTAATACAACCAGACAAATCCCCAAAAGAGAATGATGTCTCGTTATATTAGCTCAGTGAAGCCGAAAAGAAAACGGCAACAGACCAAGGTTAAAATGGCATTAGGTCAAATCCGGCCAAACGATATTGAAAATAATGGGAAAAAACTAGGTGACCTGACACCAGAAAAATGGTACTTTTTACCGGCTATCCGGGGGGTGATGCCTACAAGATGGCACCCAGCGATGAAATGTATGCCACGTAAAACAAGTGCCTGTTCAAGTCGGCAGAGAAACTTCAATAACTACAATTGCGACAGTAAGCTCGCGTACGCTTGCGGATTCCATTGTGGAGGCACACTGCACAATGTACTGCATTCTTGTTGACTGCGCTACGCTTTCCCTCACTCGCCTCGCTGCCTGAGTTTACTAGATGACCATAGCATACCACATTTGTGTGCATCTGTGCACTTCTAACACCTCCATATACATCCACATATGATACAAAACCATCAATTAGGTCCTTGACCATGATTTTACGTGTTGCCTGGGGATGATATTGCTTGTAGAGAAGGGTAGTGTTAGTTACAGTAACATCCAACAAACCCGCAAATAACTTGAACCAGGCTTTGTTGAACTTCATGGCCTTCTCCACTCCGTACCTCAGGCGCAACTGATCACCTACATCCACTCCACCCATCCGCTCAGTGTAGGTGTTTGCAATTTCAAAACAATTGACCACCTCTGTTGCTCCACCCCCACCATGCAGTCGTCTTTCCACGTGACCCATAGCTCCTCCCAGTATTGTGGACAAGAAATAAAGAATCTTCGTGTCTTTCCATATCCCACTGCATGCAATGCGACGTCATGATTGCTCCAAGTTGCCATCGCCGAGGTTCCCCGGTCACTATTGGTCTTGACTTCGTTTAGCAGATCTTTTGCACCCCTCAATCTCGATTTTACCACTGTCCCAATGCAGTTGATACCCCTTAGCCGTACACAGTCAAAAAACAGCTGAAGACCTGTGTAAAACCTGTCAAGTGCGATGAT
>WBZZ01003718.1:0-5000 GCA_019918135.1 Paulinella micropora | reverse complement strand
GGCACCGCCGCCTCGACGGTACCGGCGGGTAGATCGGTACGACAAGGACGGGCGTAATCTGATTGTCTGGGGGCTCTCAGAACGCGCCAATCTACAGGAGATCGCCTCCAAAATGAGCGGTCTTGGTCTGGTGGTCCCGGTAATGGAGTTGCAAGGCCAGCGAATGTCTCGTCACCTGGAGCTGGTCTACGAGGACGATGACAGCAGGCAGACGGCGTTGCAGCAACTCAAACATCTCAAATTCTTCGGCAGAGGGGTCAATGTGGCCCTTGGGCGCAGGTTCAGGGACAGGGAACGTGTCCGAAGGCTTATTCGCATCCATCTGCGTGGGGAAGCGGCGGTCCGGAAGGAGGACGCTGCGACGGGATATCGCGTCTTGCCTCTGCATGAAGAATGTGTCGATGATGTGCAGGTGGTGTCTTCGGAATTGGCTGCCGATGCACCTAAGTGTGTGTCTGAGTGTGCTGATGTGCATGTGGTGACCCTGCATTCGGCGGCCAGTGCAGTGGGGGACCAACCTGCGCAAGCACCTGCAGAGGGGGGCAGCACGAGGGCGGAAGCCAAGCGCGGCCGTCGGGTCCGGAAACGAGCCAAGAAGCACCGCTCCAAGCAGTTCGATACCGGCTTCAAGCTACTCGTCGCGAGTCACAACTGGCAGGGTAAAACGGGATACGACAACGTAGGCACGGCGGAATGGGCATCATTCTACAAGCACGAGGGCTGGCTAGTCATCGGGGCTCAGGAGCACCGCATGGGCAAGAAGCAACTTTCCAAATGCAGCCTGGATGGATTCCGGATTTTTGGAAAACCTGCGGAGGTCAGCGAGAAAAATCGCTGCAAGGGTGGGGTTCTATTCGCGGTGGCTAACTTCCTTGGTCCGTATTGCAACCTGGTGTCAGCCCCCGTCGACCACCGGCAGCAAGTGTGGCTGCGTATCGCCTCGGGTGTTACCGGCGCTCAGGATATCTATGTGGGCAACGGCTACTTTCCCCAGGAAACGCAGGAAGAAGAGTCGTCAGAGGCGTATGCGGCCTGGCAGGCAGCTATAGCTTTTTTTGGAGCCAAAGGTCTTGTGGTCACGGTGGCGGATGCCAACGCGAAGCTCGGGCCGGCATGCAGCCGAAAAGAGGAGGGCATCGTCGGTCAGCACGGGGAGGTCGATCATAAGGGAGCACCGGTACGTTCGGAGAACGGCAAGAGACTCGCGGCTGTCCTCGTCGCTTCGGGCCTGCGAAATCTGAGCGGCTTCTCGTGCCCAGTGGAAGGGTCCTACTGGTGGTCCCGGCGTGAGCAGCGCGGCATGGGCACAGGCAAGCACCTCCTCGATTACATCTGCGCGTCGCCTGGCTTGGCATCTGGAGCAAAGTTCGGAGTATGCGAAGATGATCTTGATACGGACCACAAGGCAGTATGGGCCGAACTGACGTGGAGCGGCCAGCGCCGGCCAAAGCGGGCTGCGAAACCTTACAGGTCCTTTCGTGTTGATAAGCTTATTGGTGCTGGTGTCTCGGGTAATGATCACGCTGCGAAGCAAGCGCTGGATTATCTACGCGACAAGTTCGATGACGTATTCCAGCATTGCCTACAGAAGCTTGGAGTGCATCAGCTGCCTGAGCTTGACCTATCGGGTGGTGCCGACAGCCAACGGGTGGTAGATGGCGTCACCGAGCGAGTGGCGCAGTCTTTCCGAATGGCGGCGCACCGGGTCCTTGGCTCCAGATGTATACGACCCCGTTTCACCAACAATTGGTTCGACGGGGAGCTAAAGGAGCTCATTCAGCAGCGCCGGGAGGCCTACGCAGCATACAGGAGGGATGAATCGAATGCGGAAGCCCGTCTGAATTGGCTACGGCTCCGCAAGCAAATTCGGAAGGCAACTCGGGCCAAGAAGTCCGCCTCCTTCAAGCAAGTGCAGGAAGAAGCGGTCAAATGTCAACGCGAACAATCCTCAAAGCGCTTTTGGCTACTCGCGAAGCGGCTTGGCGGGGCACGCAGAACGAAGGTCTCCGCGCCGGTGCAAAGGGAGGATGGCTCACTGGCGTGTACGCTGCCGGAAAAGGTCGCTCGGTGGGAGGAATTTCGGAGAAATTCGGTGAAGCCACGGGAAAATCCGGCAAGTGCGGCTGTTGTGGTGGCGTGCTGTGCAGAAGCAGGCTCGCTGGAGTGGGAGGAAGCCGAAGCTAAGCGGCAGTTCCACTGGAACGATCGCTTCAGAGATGAGGTGGCCCGGGCTATGAAGGAGCACGAAGTAGGTGAAGACACTTGCGAAGAGCTGGACAAGCCGTTCACGCAAGAGGAGGTCCTTGCAAGGCAACGTGCCCTGAATAACCACAAAGCTTGTGGCGAGGACAAAGTGAAGAACGAGATGCTCAAGTATGGCGGCGCCTACATCAATGGCTACTTAACGCAGTACTTCAACTGGATTCGAGAAGCCGAGAGGACTCCAAAAGCTTGGGGCAAGGGAATCATCGTCAATATCCCCAAGGGTGGGGATCCTACGGATCCTGACAACTGGAGGGATATCTCGATTATTAGTTGCCTTGGTAAGCTGTATCTGTCCTTATTAGCTACTCGTCTAACGCTCTTCGTGGATGGCCCGGATAAGCTACGTCCAGAGCAGGGAGGCTTCCGCCCGGGGCGTAGCACTACGGATCAGGTCTTTACCCTTTGGCAGAGGTTGAAGGGGCGTCAGCAGCAGAAGCGGGAGTCGTATGTCCTGTTCGTCGATCTACGCAAGGCTTTCCCGTCTGTTTGGAGAGATGGTCTATTTGAGAGGCTCTGGAAGCTGGGTGTAAGGGGCAAGTTCTGGCGCACGCTACGCAGGTGCTACGAGCAGACTTCGTCGCAAGTGCTAGTTGATGGAGCACTCACCCCCGAAGTACTGGAGGGTGTAGGCGTCCAACAGGGGTCCCCTCTCTCTCCCACACTCTTCAACGTCTTTATGGATGAGCTGTGTGATCGGCTGGCGAGTGCCCTCAAGATCACGGATGTGAAGCGGCTGAACGACATCAAGGCACTTCTATACGCGGACGACGTGGCCCTCATCGCTCACAGTCGCACCGAGCTCCAGAAGATGGTCAATGTTGTGGCCAAGTTCGCGGAAGATTACCGGCTGGAAGTCAACTTGAAGCCCGGCAAGACGGAAATCATGCCCGTTTACACGTCGAGCAAGGCGAAACGACCAAGTATCAGGGAGCGAGGTGAACCCGTGGTGTGGTTTCGCGGCCAGAAGCTTTGTGTCACCAGTCAGTACAAGTACCTGGGAGTGGTTATCACCGACGACCTGAAGTGGAAGGAGCAGGCCCTGCGGGCTACGCGTGTCACTGAAGTCGCCACCGCAGGTTGGTACTCTTTGTGGTGTGCAGGTGAGATACAAGCTAGGTATCGTCTCATGTGCTGGAATCAACTTGTGGGGGCCAAGCTGAAGTACGCCTTCGATGTCTGGCGTGCCCCCGTATCGCAGCTCACCAAGCTGGAGGCAGCAATGCTGCGCCCCATGAGGATGATTCTCGGCATCAGCCCTAAGACAAGCAAGTGGATTACACTCTTTCTGGCGCGCTCTTTCAGTGCGGAGCGTTTGCGGCGGGCGGCGCAACTGAAGTTCTATGGACGGCTGCGTGTTCTACCGGAGAAGCGATTTCCTGTCATCGCATCTCAAGTCAAATCCGACTGGACTGAGGCCGAAGGCGCTATCAGGGACTCAATGGATCTACAACAAGGGCTTCAGGAGCTCCTAAATAGCTCAGAGAAGGACCTCGAGGGTTGGTGTTCGACTGTGGACAAGTGGGCCCTTCAGCAGGACGTCAAGATGGTGCAGCAACTGATGTGGGACAAGCGAGAGGCAGGCAGCGATCTTACTGATGGCCTGCGAGTCATCCTAAGACAAGTCTTTGGAACTAAGGAGTTCCCAAGATGGGTAGCCCTTGATGATGCGCATTATAATCTGCTTCGGAGAAGGTTGCTCAGCTGCAACAACCGCCTTCGGTTGTACCGCAGCAAGTTGGTCAGTGGCATGTCCCCTCGCTGCTTCTGTTGTCATGATGATGTCAATGAGTCCCTTGCGCACTTCTTATGGGATTGCCCCATGCATGAGGGGAGACGTAAGCAGCTGTTGCTGAGTATGCAGAGGCTCGGTGGCATGGCTGTGGGGGCTGCTGAGGGGGATGGAGGGAGTGAGGAGGGTGGTGAGGTCGTAGGCGGTGAGGTTGTGGTGGAGGATGTGTTGCTTGGGCGGGAGCGGGAGGGCTCTGTGCGGCAGGGTTGGGATGATATGTCGCCTGTGGATCAATCACGATTGTTTTGTAAGTTTTTTCAGGGGAAGTCGCGCTTCCGCAGTAACTTTAGGCTTGCTGCGTTGTTAGGGGTTACAGCGTTGCGTCCCCCTCCAAAGGTGGATGTGTTGTTTGGATCATATGTGTCTGAGTGTTGGTCTGCTAGGGAGGGTAAAAGGGAGGAGCTTGGGGTGGAGGATGGGGGCGAGGAGGTGATTGACCTCACTGAGGTTCCATCAGCTTCTGTCCCACCCTCTCCCCCAAGTGACGTTGATGTTGCGCGGCGCGGCCGTCCGCGCAGAGTGGACGTCCTGGCTAGAGAGAGGGGTTCGGGAGCGCAGCGTAGTGTCTCGGAGTTCTTCTCTTCAGCTAACACCCTCGCATCTAGCTCTTCATGCACTTCACAGCCCCCATCTGCCCCTGCTGTTGCTGTTGCTGCTATGTCTGTTTGGTGTTCTGACAATGCGTTGGGATCGGCTGACCCCGGTGACCCAATGGAGGCACATGTCCAGGATCTGGATCTGATGCTATAGTCTGAGGAAGCCTATTATTATTATTATTATTATTATTATTATTATTATTATTATTATTATTATTATTATTATTATTATTATTATTATTATTATTATTATTATTATTATTATTATTATTATTATTATTATTATTATTATTATTATTATTATTATTATTATTATTATTATTATTATTATTATTATTATTATTATTATT
>WBZZ01003717.1:307500-323561 GCA_019918135.1 Paulinella micropora | reverse complement strand
TCTAGACTATATCTTCCTACTGGCTCCATGGTAATTTTTTTTCTCTACCTGTCTATGTTCATGCTGGTTAATGTTCATAAGCGATCTTGTTTGCGTAGAACGTCGACGAAGAGTGTTCAGATACGGATTCAAACGGTGATGCTGCATCTATCAACCCTGGATTGCTTCCTCCTCTGGTCGGCGTGGACGATGCGGAATTATCCAACGAGCTTCGATTGAACTTCGACGAGCTTATGGAATCGAATGAGCTGTTGTGTAACATCATGAGATTATCACCAATTCCTTACAGCAGACCACGTAAGAATCCAACGCGCCCCTACACGATGAAAAGTCGCACGAAAGGTGCAGTGAAGCTTCAGAGACCGTCTGCGCTCCAAAAACTGTTGGGGATTACCTTCGCCGACTTGGACAGGGAAGTTAAGTCTGTCTGCTGCAAAAAGTGGAAGTGTTATTCATTTATCGACACGCGTGATGTGCTTTGCACGAGAGCGAAGAATGCGTCATCGTCTCTCAGTGAGCTTTATTCTTGGGCAGCTTCGCAGCTTGAATCGTTTCAAACAAAAACTGGATCGTTTCAGTATATGTATTTAACGGAGGCTGTGTGCAAAGTAGCCTGGCAGCGTATCTACGGGATCGGTGATAAAGTTTTGTCAAGAGCACACAAACTTCTTGCAAATAACACGAAGGTTTTGACAAAAAGCTACTCAACCGTTCCTGAAACAGAAGATGTGGTAGCAGTATTACTCTGCGAGAAGTTCATGGAGAGTTACCCGGAGATATGCAGCGACGGAATATGGAGGATGCAAGAAATGGCTCAGGACGCAGGAGTCCAAAACTATGTTCGCGAGAATTGGAAAGATATGTGCCTTCGGTTTGGTTGTTCGAAACGAGTTGATCCAAATAATCCTCCGACAGACAATACGATCAACAAAGTTTGGCGCATGGATTTTCCGCACGTCAAGTTTGTCAGAGGTATTATGCATATTTTCGTTATCATTACTTATTACAGGTTTGTTTTGCAGAAGGAGATTTCTCAAAATGCGAGATCTGCACAGAGCTTGCTGCTGATCATTCTAACGGTTTCAGGACTGAAGTAGAAGCTCAAGAATGGCGTCGCCGTAGCAGGCTTCATCACAAAATTCACAGGGCGTGCCGCGTTGCCAGCATGCAGCGCAAGAAGGCAGCACCAGCAAATTTTGCTGCCACAGTCATATCAGCCGATATGAAACCGCCAGTGAAGATCCCATCTTGCCGCCGCGCCGCGAAAGATTTCAAAGGAAAAATTGTGTTTCGCCTTTGCGTTGGAATCAATACCTGCTACACTACCGATACGCATTTTATTCTGACGTACCTTGAAGGCGCGGTAGAACACGGCGCGAACAGCAACATTACTATGCTTGCCGCACTTTTACATTGGCAACTTTGGAACCCTCGCACAATGCAAGCGTGGAAATTATATCTTGAGTGGGACGGAGCTGGTGATAACACCGCGTGGGCGATGCTGGGTTTCCTTGGGCTCAATGTCGTTGACAGAGGAATCCGTTTCCAAGTAGAGTCACATCGCAAGCCACCAGGGCACGGGCACGATGGAGATGATCAGGAATTTCGAGTTATGGATATCGGGTGGAAGAGCACCTTCCTGACAACTAACATCGCTCAAGCGTTATTAAAGCTCATTCTTGCATTCAAGAAGCAGCACAAGAAGAGGCATGTGCTGGTTGTTCTCGGATGTAACTACGACTGGATGACTCATTTTAGCCCGTGTATGAACAAGAGTTTCAAAAACTACAACAAACCCTTGGCATATAGAATCACCAAGAAAGATCCTGACGCTTTGCCGACTGTAGAGATCGCTACTTGGGGAGACGCACAGGATTTTCATGGAGTGCGTGATGATCCCAGAGGAGAACCGATCAATTTGTTTATCGGACGCCCCGGTAATAATATTATCTATCTTTCTCTTTCTCTCTCTCTCTCTATATATATATATATATCTCTCTCTCTCTTTCTCTCGTTCTATCTATCTATCTCTCTCTCTATTTATGACAGCGACCGACATGCCTCCCAAGCTTCCAGTCGGCTACTTCGTCAATCCGCGCCTGAAGAAGGATATTCGTGCTTTGGCTACTAAATACCTAGGGCCGGATGAGCGAGCACATGTGGAGGAAATGTTAGCAGGTGGAAATTTGACCAGAGTAGAGGTGGATGGAGATTACTTCGAAGGCGGCCTGCCCGGCCGTCCTGCTCATATGTCCTGTGTCGATGCAAAAGGCAAGGAATGGAGAGCAGAATTTCGATTGATCGACGAGCTACCTGTAAATTGGATGGAGTTGCCTCAAGAACGACAGGAGAAAATGAACGCACTTACGCGTTTGACCGATGAAGAGCTGCTGTCCTTACCACGCACTTATTTTGTTAATGAAGGACGTCCTCCAGCTCACCCGAGATGGCGTGGTGCAAGACAGCTTACTAGCGAAGAAAAGCAGGAGCAGGATTTAGCATTTGGAAATGCTTCTGAGCCTTGGCGGAAAATTCTCACGTTGCTAAGATCGTCAGAGGAAAAAAAGCAATTTGCGTCCAAGCAGATGGTAGTTAGCGAATTGAAATCATGGATGAGAATGCATGGTGTTGCAACGCAAAACTCCGATCGGAAACAGTTCAAGAAGGCAGAGCTTATTGAACAAGCGTGGAACCATTTCGAACGATGCGACTGTGGGTTCCCTGAGGAAGAAGAGCTTGGTGCTGCTCAGCCTGCAGAACCAGTGGCAGATTCAGAGGATGACTTATCTGATACTTCATCTTCCAGTTCATCAACTGACTCATCGTCTGATCGATCTTCTGGTTCAGAGGAAGAAAAGCATGATATTAGTTTTCTTCTTCTTCTTCTTCTTCTTCTTCTTCTTCTTCTTCTTCTTCTTCTTCTTCTTCTTCTTCTTCTTCTTCTTCTTCTTCTTCTTGTTCTTCTCCTCCTTAACATGATGCTATCCATATTGTAGATGATTCAGATCGCTCCGACGCAAGTTGGAGAATGCGTAACTCAGGAATCCGTTTGCGCGGACGTCGCCGCGCACGTCGTGCTGCGGGTGGACGTGGACGTGGACGTGGACGTGGTCGTATGTGATTATTTTTTTTGAATGAATTTTTC
The DNA here is from genome assembly GCA_019918135.1 of Paulinella micropora. NCBI lineage: Eukaryota > Cercozoa > Imbricatea > Euglyphida > Paulinellidae > Paulinella > Paulinella micropora. The sequence continues at coordinate 320,416 of WBZZ01003717.1, read as the reverse complement.
TGGGTCCGACTTTTTCATAATGGTTTTTGTCTAGGGCAACTGCAACTGTAACGCTTCTTCTAAAAACTGAAATTAGAAATTTGTTTAACTCTGATAATGCACCAGAATCTGATGTGAAGCGTCCTCCCTCCGACCCATTCCCCCCCCCCACCCCCCCCCCCCTCCCCCCTCTACGTACCAGCGTACGTCACAGCGGGCAAACAGAATTTTTTGAAGGTAAAACCATGTCTTAATATAGTAAAATGCTTAATATAAGCAAGAATAAACAGTAAAAGCAAATTCTGCATGTTCGGCATTGTATCATCATAGATTCATGGTAGCCGGGACTACGAAAAAGTAGAAAAATTACCGTGTCGGACCGGTTCCTGCCCACCTCTGAAGATGAAGTTAAAGTGTATTACAATTAATAAAAACATATTTTAATATTATTTTTATATGTTCTGCAATCAGGGAATTCATTTCCTTTCATTTCCACACGTTTTCAAAAAAGTCCATATACTTCATGGAAAATTTCGGAAAAAGGGATACCCCCAAGATTGTCGAATGTTTAGTTCTAGGGAGTACAACAGGGAAGTTAGTAATGAAGACAAAAAGGATGTTATGGCGAAGTGGCGCAAGTACCAACACGGCTCCTGGACAGTGCACAAGAGAAAGTGGGGCGCTGATGTCTGGACCGATGGGCAGGAAGTTGCACGTAAGCAGCCCCCAGCTCTGTGTGTGTTACGTTTGTATGCATGAAAATCATGTCTGTATGCTCGCAAAGCTATACTTGCCTGTCTGTGTATAGTGGAGACCATAGCGGCATCAGACTCAAAGCTACGGTGGCTCATGTCTCAGCGTCCCTGGAGTGGTGGCATGTCATCGATAAGGTCAAGGTTTATGTATGATGCATTGAAAGCTTTACATTAATTTCAATGCATGCATTGAAATTTCAATGCATGATGCATTGAAATTTCAATGCATGCATTGAAAGCTTTACATTAATTTCAACGCATGCAATGAAATTTCAATGCATCATGCATTGAAATTTCAATGCATGCATTGAAAGCTTTACATTAATTTCAATGCATGCATTGAAATTAATGTAAAGTCATTTCGATACATGCATTGAAATTTCAATGCATCCTGCATTGCAATGTCAATGCATGCGTTGAAATGACTGTCTTGCTTTCAATGCATGCATTGAAATTTCAATGCAGGATGCATTGAAATTGCAATGCATACATTGAAATTCTACAATATCAAGGTTTATGTATATACATTATTGTGTATACTTTCGCAGTCACTCTCGGTTGGGCAGCAAGGGGCATATTACCTTCGAGATGCTCAAAGAAGCGTACCCGATGTTGAAGAAGGCGGATGCTTGGCCCAGGGACGATCCAAGACAAGATTCTTTGGTAATCGTCTGCAACGTGGATCAGCCTTCCGTGTATCGACACGGGCTGCCGCAGTGTGAGGTTTTCCAACGGGAAGCCTTTAAGAAGAAGGTGCCAACCCACGCACCCGCAATTACAAGCGCATCGGAGGAGCAGAAGTTCCACAACGAGTTACTTAGTTGCCTCCTGCTGTGGGCGTGGCCGCATGACTACCCGACCATCAAAAGTACAACTCTCTTGTTTCAGCTTTCAATGCATGCATTGTAATTTGAATGCATCCTGAAAAGTGATTTAAATGCATTGAATGCTGAACAGTGATTTCAATGCACGCATCCACAAGTTGTTCAACATTATTTGTTTGCAGCTTGGGAGGGCTGGATGGATTGCATCAAAAACCCCGATGAGTTCGCGTACATCGCAGCGGCAGCCAAGAAGTTTGCAGAATTTTTCCATTACTACCAGCGGAACATAATGAAGTGCGACGTCAACATGTTCCTGGTGATCATGTACACCAGGTTCCGATCCCTGAGCGCTCGGTTCAAAAATGGCAGGACAGGTTGGAGAAATACAGGCAAGCGGTGGCAAAGGCAAAGCGCAAAAAACGCATGGGCTCGAACAAGGCTGCCAGCAAAGCGAGGACGGGCTCGAACAAGGCTGCAAAAACGAAGGCTGCCAGCAAAGCGAGGACGGTCTCGAACAAGGCTGCCAACGTATGTATGTATGTATGTATGTACGTACGTATGTATGTATGTATGTATGTATGTAAGGAGGCTTCAGCGAAGAAGGCTGGGAGAAAGCAGCAGCCCCCAGCGAAGAAGGATGCTAGCGCGGAGGAGGAGGAGGAGGAGGAGAAGAAGAAAAAGAAGGAGAAGGAGAAGAAGGAGAAGGAGAAGAAGAAGAAGAAGAAGAAGAAGAAGAAGAAGAAGAAGAAGAAGAAGAAGAAGAAGAAGCAGCAGCAGCAGAAGAAGAAGGAGGAGGAGGAGGGGGAGAAGGAGGGGGAGAAGGAGGAGGAGGAGGAGGTGGAGAAAAACAAGAGGAAGAAGCCGCGGACCATACCGAAGGCTGTCAGCAAGGAGGAGGAGGAGGGTAAGAAGAAGAAGTAGAAGACGCCAACCAGGACCGTAGCCACCACCAAAGCTTCTGCGTCGTCGTCGTCGTCATCGTCCAGCTCGACTGTGGATACTTCGGCTGTGCTAGCGTCCAGCGCGACTGCATCTACGTCTCCGGCATCGTCAAGCCCGGGGCAGCCTGCCGCGCTTCAGGCCGCTCAGCCCAGCACGTCTGCGTCATCGTCAACATCAGCTGCTCCCAACATCGAATCCAACCAGGTACTCTGTGTTTATGATGTACCCCTATCTCCTTACCTCTGTTCATAGTATATCTCCCTTGTGTTATTTATATACAGGCAATAAGAGGGGCTGTGGTGAAGATAGCGAAGTTGTGGGCAAAGCAGCATCCAGTCCAGGCAGGAAAGAGACTGCGACTGCAGACTGGATATAACAGTGGTTTCTTGTCCCTCGTCGATGCGGGCGAGGCAGGACTATGTGCTGTGGTAGTGCCTAAACACGAGAGTCAGATGGGGAGGCTGTGGGTGGACAAGCCACACACACCCATCATGGGTTATGGTGGTCGGCAGGTTGTAGATGAGGATAAGACTCGGGCCGAACGCTCGATGTTTCGGGAGGAGCACAGAGATGCCCGGGGAGTAGAAGGTGCTCCAGGAGCAAGGATAGTTTTCACTGATGAAGTAAGAAGCAGAGTACTGAAGGCGCGGTCGGAAGGCTTATGGGCCCTGCATAAGAGGCTAGTGCTAGAGGGGGGAGGGGGGGGGGGGGTGGGGTTTGCGAAGCATAGCTCTCAGCCAAACTGTGTCGCGATTGAAAGTAGGGGTGTGGTTGTTCTTTGTTCTTTGTTGCCGATTTTTTTGGGGCAATGTATTACTATTTACTATGGCAAGAGGTGTGTGGCTTGGCTGCGTGAAAAATGTGGTAAACAGCTGGATGACATGGCGCGGAACACCGTCACCCCATGAGGATGCATTGAAATTTCAATGCATGCATTGAAATTACTTTTCACCTTTCAACGCATGCATTGAAAATGCAATGCAGCATGCATTGAAATTTCAATGCATGCATTAACATCATTTTTCAGCTTTCAATGCATGCATTGAAATTTCAATGCATCCTGCATTGAAATTTCAATGCATCCTGCATTGAAATTTCAATGCATGCATTGAAATCATTTTTCAGCTTTCAATGCATGCATTGAAATTTCAATGCATCCTGCATTGGAAAATCAATGCATGCATTGGAATCTGAAAATTGATTTCAATGCATGCATTGAAATTCCAATGCAGGATGCATTGAAATTTTGATGCATGCATTGAAAGGTGAAAAGTGATTTCAATCCATGAATTGAAATTTCAATGCTCGCTGCAGGGAAATTTCAATGCAAGCATTGAAATCTGAGGGAATGAGAGTCTCCTCGCGAAACGATGCTCGTCTGCAATGTGACGCGCGCATCATCATATTGATTCAGATGCGCGTATCACATTGCTGCCGTGACACAAATATCAAAGGCGGGTCGACATATCTGGAGAGAGCCCAACTTTACTACCCTGAGGGAGAGAGAGAGAGAGAGAGAGAGAGAGAGAGAGCCTGTTCTGTCTCTGTGACTAGGCGAAGAGAGCAGTCATGCGAACGCTGCCACGATGGACTTGCACTAAAAGTGCTTGTCGACAGGCGAACAGCTTTACGCTGTTGAATTGTCACTCCTGTGGCACAGAGAGCCCAACTTTACTACTCTGGCCTAACCCTAATGACTGGAAAACGAAAGAAGTTGCAGCTATCATAAAAGCTTTTAGGCATAGTATAGATAAGATTCAAGTTTCCCCGCGAGGCGTGGAGGGAACTTTGACTCTCCAGGGGGTGCTGGCTGTATTGGACAGTGTGCCACTTGCTGATAGAAAGAAGAGCATGTTTTTGGACATAGGTTGTGGTCGAGGGCATGTTTTAGTAGCAGCCATGGTGTTTGGGTTTGCAAAAGTGGCGGGACTAGAGCAAAGCGATTTTAGAGAACAGTGGTCTTTACGGATCGGAAATGCACGCGAACTAAGGGCTGCTAGTCAGTATCGGGACTTGTGGACACAATCAGATCCTCAAATTTTATGGAACACGCAAGTGCAGGACCTTGCCGGGCTGAAACGGTGTTTCCAATGTTATCGTTGGCACGGATTGGTCACCATTTACTTGTTCTGGACAGGGTGGACAGCTAGCGAGAAAGTCGTTGTTCTAGAATACATTCGCAATAATACCCAAGTCAGGAATATTTGCATTGCAAATGAGTGTAGGCGCCCGCAGGGACATAGGAGGACTTTTGACTTCATGAGCAGAGCGGGTTTTATTATGTACGGACATAGACCAGGGCTTTCCATATCTTGCACCTCCGGGTCAGAAAGATTTGTGTTAGTTTGTTGGCAGCGATAGTTGCTATCCTTGCCATAATCCATGTTGCCGAATTATTTGCTGTGTTAGTAGTGTCACCTCATCAATGCAGTTACTAACGTGCACCCCCTGCTGGAAGTGCACATCATGGATAACGGCAAGTTCACGAGCACGGTTACTGGTGCACCAGGTGAGTTTCTTGGAGAGAACGAGCTTGTGGTAGGGGTTAAACAGTTAGGCAGCTGGCCGGGGCGAAACCGTAACTCGCTGAAGGGTAGAGAGCCCAGCAGGACAGAGACAAGCAGAGAGTTAGGGATAGTTAGTAGGTTAGTTTATTCAGAAACAACAGATTTTCAGAAGTTGCACCGCCTCATAATGTCAAGGGAGTATGTAGATGACTTCATCAGGTGCGCAAGGAGGCCAGCGCAAAGTACTGAAGGAAAAGGTCAAGCAAGAGTGGAAGCAAAAGGGGCAGGAAAAAGCCAAGCACCCATTGTAGTTAGTAAGGAGCAAGCCAAGAAAGAAAAGGGAAGAGAAAAGTGGTATTATCAAGAGATACCAAAAGAACAGCCAAAAGACAAACTTGGAAAACGAAGTAGAGCGTCTAGCGAGAAGGTGAGGGAATGGGATAGTGATTGGAGATCAAATGCAACGCCAAAACTACAGAACAAGAAGAAGAAGAAATCAAAGAAAAATACAAATGATAGCATTTCAAAAATCCGAATGGTAACATTAAAAAAATCTGTATGCTAGTGATCAAGTAATGTACAATTGAAGTGTATGCATCGCCACTTCTCGATGCGTTCATTGAAATCTCAATGCATGCATTGAAATCTCAATGCATGCATTGGAAACTTGCATTGATATTTCAATGCATGCATTGAAAATAGTTCAATGCATGCCTTGAGATTTCAGTGCATGATGTATCAAAATTTCAATGCATGCGTTGAAATTTCAATGCATGATGCATTGACATTTCAATGTATGTATTGAATTGTTTTCAATGCATGCGTTGAAATTTTAATGCATGACACATTGAACTTTCAATGCATGCATTGAATTGTTTTCAATGCATGCGTTGAAATTTCAATGCATATGGTGCATTAAACGTTCAATGCATGCATTGAATCTTTTTCAATGTATGCATTGAAAATTTTTTCAATGCATGCATTGAAATCGTTGACTCCGGACTCCGGTATTTTTATCAAACCCCCGGCGTGTTGACTAGGCTGAATTTCAATGCATGCATTGCCAACAACGATGCATGCATTGAAATTTCAATGTACGCATTCAAAAAATCTGATGCATGCATTGAAAAATTTTATATCATTGTTTCAATGCATGCATTGAAAGTTAATGCATGCATTGAAAAAATCTTCAATGCATGCATTGAAAAATGTTCAATGCATGCATTGAAAATTTTTCAATGCATGCATTGAACCTATCCGGGATCATAGTGTTAGTTCCAGATTTCCTTATGACTAGTATGAGCTTGTACTGTTGTTCCTTGGAACCAGAATTCTACATCTTAAGCTTTTGAATTAGGCTCTTCTTTTTTCTATCGTCTCTTTCTCGAGCTCATTAAACCTTGCTTACTGTAAAAAAAAAAAAATCTAAGTGGTGAAAAAAAAAGAAAAGGGTAATTTTCACGGGGGGGCAGGATGTTTTACCTATTAATATATTCACATGTACAGGGGGGGGGGGGTGGGTGGGAAGCAAAACATTTTCCGATATTTACAGGGGGGCAAGACGTTTTGCTTAATTCATAAGGGGGGGGGGGGAGGGAAGGGGGGGGGGGGCAGTTCCAGTTTTATATATATAATAATCATGCCTATTTAGAAAATTTTAAGTTTTACTTGAATAACAAAACTTGAATACTAAGTTAATACAATATTTAATTTATTTTACAACAAGTATACGTACTAAAAAAAAAGAATGTTGATCTAGGGGCATAACTTGAGATCTCATAAAACAGACTGTGGGAAGAGTACCTCAACTGTCCCACGGCTTTGTCAGACAGCACACATTAATATTAATTATGAAAGTTTGACCGGAAAATTCCATGAGTTCTGAGCAAAAGTTACACAGAACTAGGCAACGGAAATGTGAAGAGTGCCATGCTACATTCGGAACCAGGGAGAAGAAACAGCTCCACTCACTAGACTCATGCTTACAAGCTAGCACGAGCCCTGATATAAGATCAGCACCATCATCTCCACGACCTCTCACAAGGTCATTAACCAGATCATTGTCTCAAACAGTCATGTCACAGACTGCAAGAGTACAAAGACCAAAGGCTACAACCCACAATTCGTTATCACTGTTCTCTCACGACCAGAGAATCCAGCCTTCATCATCGGGGGAAGTGGCCGAGCAGACAGGAGACACCACTCCTGCCGCGATTATGCTCACGTTCGCTATGAGGCCGCAGCTGCAAGGAAATATCCCTTCGCAACCCGAACAGGAAGTACTTATACCGGATTCGGAAAAGGTACCGTCCATCGGGATGCAAGGGGGGCAACTGGAACCACCGAGTACACACACCCCTCATATTGCAAAGGGAAAAGCGGAAATAATGGTGATGGCGACCCCACATGCTTCGTGAAAAACGATGGCATAGGGACATCTCAGGACAGGCCATCAAGCCTTGTCGAGTTGCGTTTTCCTGTGGGGGCTCCCCACTCAGCCAATCCTACTCCCTCCGGGGAGAGGGAGGCGAGCGGGAGCACGCCTAGGCCCAGCAGGTTGAGTGCTAAAGAGGATGATAGAGAAGTGCCCACCAGTGGCAGTGTTCGGTCCGCGCCAGCAAGGGCAGCTGATCTATCACCCCAAGGCACTGCAACTGGTACTGAGGTTAAAGTAGGCATAGCTACATGCTCGTCCTGCAAGCATTCAGTGCCAGAAGAAGAAATTCATCAGATTGTGCGAAGGTGTTTGCATCCGATGGAGACGTGCAATATATGTAGCACAGACGACTCGAGGAACTCACTCACAGAAACGATGTGTGATTGTTGCACGACCAATCAACTAGCATGCACAAATATGAACGTGGCTAGTGAGAGTAAGGAGAACAAGTCGATGCTCTACCTGGCGACAGGTGAATGCAAAGAAAACAAGCTGAGCGACCTCAACTCCGAATACACTTCTGATAGTGAAGAGAGGTTTGTGTGCCCTCAATGTGGATTCCAGACGGCTAGTCCGATATGGACAGTGCGGACATAGCGCAACTACATGTGAAAACTGTACGCTTACATGCACGGATCCAATTGTGAGCATTGCCAAGCAGACGTTCGCTTCCTAAGAGCCGGAGCAGGAGAAACGATCGCGCCTGCGGCCACTTGCACTGCATGTGCAGGACTCGACACATTCTACCCGAAGATCCTACCTTGCAAGCACGAGGGGTATTGCGAATGTTGTATAAACATTTTGCTTGGCAAACCAGTGCTGCATGGTATGCGGGATTCCTAGCAACTCGTACGAATGCAAGGGACAAGTCATCGTGATTCCCCCGACGCAAACAGCAACACGCCCTAATGGTAACGCAATTACCAAGTCACCTGAAATAGTCGTCTCTGCTACAAGCACGGATGAGGAGAGCGAAGATAAACATGCTAGCGGAGCAACCATGCATGAGGGGAAACGTAACGAACCAAATGGCGCAGGAGGAGGACGGAGAACCACGCGAGCTCAAACAGGGCCTCCACTTGTCGAAATCAACAATGGAAGGGTCCATAGGAATTGCGGCGCTTGCTGGGACGAACACACACCCGGGCCTGCTGCCAGGGGAAGAAGCAGAGCGGCAGGAAAAGAAGTGAAGCGAGCAGAAGGAAGCAGACGTGCCGACAGCAAGCTGACAGGGGAGCGTCACGAAAATGGCACTCGACAACACACAACCAGCTCTTTGCCAACGTACTTACATTCGCCTACCTCACAATCAGCGTCTTCAGACGATGACGAGCCAGGAGATGGAAAAGGGGAGAGGAGCGTCAGTGATCAATACCCCATGCAGTTCTGCGGTTGCAAATTCATGCTAGCGAAGGAACGAAGACGAGCAGAAGTAATAGCAGCGGCTCATCTGAACAACTTCCACCGACCGCCGCCCAAGACGGACGAAAAGACCAATTTGGGGTCATTACGGACTGCCGGAGTACACTGGTGTTGTATCTGCACCAATTACGTACCACATCACAAATGGTACACCCACCGCGACCAAGATGACGCCCACAGACGACCGCTACCGGGGACGAACATACGAAAACGCGCTACAAATGCTAGGCAGGCTCAACTTGCCATGGAACGGAAGACTGTCCAAGTACAACCTGCCAAGCAGCCTATGATCCCAATCCCAACTGACATTCGCAAGCTGCGGGAAACGTTCACTGCGGAGAAACTGCTTAAACATGGACCGATGTTCAACTATGTACCGAGACGATCATGACCGATGATTGCTGATGGAATGCGCCCCCTACTTAAGCAGTACCACGACTCGAAAGATCTGGACGAAAAGGAGAGAGTTGGGATTGCAATCATGTTCGCGCCAACGCTGATACTTGCTCGCAAATCAACACCACCAGCATGCGGATACAATGCGAAAAGGGGATTGTCTGTAAGAAGGATAATTCAATCCAACTCACAAGGCATAGCTCGAGCTCGAGGAGACCTGAATCACATACTCCAAGCTGCTGTCAAGGATATGCAAGAGGAAGCTGGGAACTTTGAATCATCCAGAGCATTCACCAATGCGGATTCGGATGAAGAGGAGCCGGGTGAGCAGGACGACGACGAGCTGGAAGGGGAAACGCGAGCAATCGAAAGAAGCAACGCACTACCAAGGACTCGGCAGTCAAGAGAGCAACGGAACTGATGGCCCAAGGCCACACCAGCAAAGCCATGAAGGCATTTTTCTCTCCACCTATACTGACCCCAACAGAGGATATCCTGCCTTCAGTACGCGAGCTACATCCACCGGCAGACCGACCACAATGGAGCATGCCAAAATCTCCGTTCTTGTATCGATTCCCTCAGATCGAGTTGAAAGAAGTGAGAGCAGCCGTGAAGAAGCAAGCTGACGGGGCAGGACCCGGACCATCAGGGCAAACAGAAGCTTTCTGGTTGTCGATGATTAACGACGACGCCTGCATGAAAGGATTAGCTGCTACAGTCAGTGAATTCCTCAACGCGGACGTAGGCCCTGCTCTGCGAGAAGTTACAACGAGCTGCTGACTAATTTTGATTGAAAAGCGGAAGAACGCGCTGCGGCCGATTGCACCGGGAGAAATTATAATCAAGCTGGCAAAGACTAAGAGCGGGTCCCCCCCCCCCCCCCGGAGTCAAACAAGCCATCGACTCTCATTTCCGCGGCGTTAACTTTGGAGCCGGAGCAGAGGGAGGAGCAACTGCTATCCACGTCGCACGCCAACACGCGGCATCGCTTCAGGGAAGAGCATGGGCGGTAATCATGGATCAAAAGAACGCTTACAACGAAATCGACAGAGCTACTTGTCTCCAAGAAATGTATCGAATCCAAGATCTGGCACCCCTGTGGGGCATCACTGACCTTCTATACCGCAACACATCCAAGCTGCTACTCCAGATGCCAGATGGGAAAATAGAAACGATCAACTCAGAGAACGGAGCTAGACAGGGAGATATGCTTGGCGGGCTCCTATTCTGCCTCGGTTTTCAACCTCTGTTGGAAGAAGTACTGGAGAACGTACGAGCAGACGCAAAGAGCATGCAACGACCACAAGGCTTAGCATCGATAGATCAACCGATCAGTGACAACGACACTGAGCCTGATGATATGCGTGAAGAGAAGGTACATGTTGTAGCAGTAGTGGACGATACACAATTCGTCACCATCCTGAGTTACTACCTTCCGTCATCCATCACATGACAAAGCTTGCACCCAATTACAGCCTTCGGACCCACCCTGCAGCGGTGGTAAAGCTCGGAGACCAAGGAGAACTGCCAGACGAGGTAAGACAACAACTTACAGCTGCTGGAATCAAAATTTTCGAAGACGAACCGGTCGAGGTGCTGGGATCAATGCTCGGAGGAGATCATAAACAGCAAACGAAGTGGGCTTTAGACTTTGTTGCGAAGTGGGGAGATCAGGCAATGCAGATCGCAGACGCAAGGAGAATGCCGCTGCGGGAGCGCCTCATCCTCATCAAGAACTATGCCAACTTCAAAACAAGCTACAACGCCTCCACGCTCCCCAGCCGTGTAGCATGGACTGCAATCGAGTCGCACAAAAAGTACGCGGAAGTAGCGCTGGCATACGCCATTATACGGCAAGTCGGTTTAAATGGAGATGAAATTGCTCTTCTACCTACCACAGGCCGGGAAGGGATAGACAAGGTCTTGGCTACCCCTTATGGAAAAGAAATCTCCCAAGCACATGCAGACCTTGTGGAGGCATGCAAAGCGGAAGACGTGGAGGCGCCCTACTGGCTGGCTCGGTCTACTGCTGCATTGCTAGAACGATGCAGGGAGAAACGAATCAATCGAATGGTTCATCAATTTCTGGCTACTCTGAAGGGCAAATACAACCGAACCAAAGATGTAAGTGCCGACCCGTTGACCACAGCAGCAGTCAAATCTGCCGCCTCTCAGCATGCGAACCTGTGGATGAACTCAACTGGAGACGACTTCTACATGAACGACGCGGACGTTGCATTTTGCTTAGCACTCCAACTAGGGCTAAAACCAACTGCAGACATGCAGGACGAATGCGTCTGTGGCCACTCCCTCGCAGCACTCAACGGCAGAGAGATCAACAATCATCTGATGACGTGCAACACAAACGCCGGAGCTGTCACCTTCGCGCACAACATGGTCCTGAGATCAGTAGCACAAATGTGCACAGATGCGGGCGCTCAGACCAATGTGGAGGAAGCTGTAATGGGAAGCACCCAACACAGAATTGACTTACACGCTGCGTGGGCGGAAAGGAGCATTTTGATCGACGTCGTGGGAACCACAGCTGAAAGCGCATAAATTCGGGTGAGCTCGGCAGTAGAAGCTGGATTTGCTGCTCAAAAAGCAGAGATTCGCAAAAAAACGAATGCCTTTTATCAACTGGCTGCCAGTCGCCTGGGAGATGGGGCGATCATTATGCCGTTTGCGTTGAGAGGCAAGGCAGATTAGGCAAGAAGGCGCTTGGCTTGATCGAATTCTACGTTGGCAAACGCGTCAATGCGTCGCTCGACATCACATATTCAATTCAATCGGTGAGGGTGAGAACAGTACGAGAGATCTCCCTAACGATTCAGCGAGGCAATGCGCACATCTTTAACTGCGCAGTGCGAATGGCAAGACGTGCACAAGGCTTACGTCGAAGTCAAGAGCTGCGCATCGAGGCAGGCGGCCCCCCTCCTGCTGTGCCTCAAACTGGGTTGCAGAATGAGCAGGGACCGATGGCCCGAGACCCAATAGCAAACTAGGATAGCTCTTTGTCTTATAGGATTTTTTATTTTTCGTTTAGTATAGGTCACGTTCATGTTAGTTTTTATGTCTTATAGATTCGTGGTTATTGTGATTTTGCTAACAGATTTGCTTTAGATTTTTCATCTGAGGCGGCTTGGTTTTATGGCTGTCGGACAGAGTGACTTGCTCACATTGCCCTATATCTGCGAAGTCTTTGTACAGCTATAAAACCACTACTGTCGGTAACAAGTACTAGTGCAGGAGGCCTCGGTCAGTTGCAGCCTCCGTTACAGGAGATGATAGTAAAAAATTTTCCGTGATTTAAACGTATAGAAAAAGTTATTGCTATGAAAAAAGATATTAATCAGAAAATGAAGTTCTACCAAGTTATGAAAAAAGTTCAACTAGCGTATGAAAAAAGTCACGGTTAAAGGTACTGATAAAAAAACCGTTGAAGTTAAAGTTAACGTTATAAATATTTAAAAAGTTTAAGGTGTAAAAAAGTTCAAGACTCATGCCATGATCATGATATAGAAAAAATTCTTGTGAAAAAAAAAGAAAAATGAAATATCTTTTTTTATAGACTGAAAAAACTTTTCAACTTTTTAAAGAAAGAACTTTTTTAATATATAGTTGAAATTAAACTTTTTATTAATTAATAAATAA